>VDFB02096814.1:0-37630 GCA_007258455.2 Sequoia sempervirens
AACTCCCCCAAATTCTTTGGCAATCAGTTGTCTTTCATTTCTATCTATAATAGTTACATATCTAATAATTAACAAAGTCATCAATGTAAAGAAGTTAAGAAAGATCATATTGAATGTCTCCACAAAATCCTCCTCCATTTACCATTTCTAAAAGATAAAGTAATATAAAAAAAATATGTTTGGGTTGAAAAAAATATAAAAAAAGTTAGACATATTAAAAAATAATTTTCATACTGAATGTCTCCGCAAAATCCTCCTCCATTTACCATTTCTAAAAGATAAAGTAATATAAAAAATATATGTTTGGGTTGAAAAAAATATAAATAAAGTTAGACAATGTATTAAAAAATAATTTTCATTTGTGATTTTTAAAGTGTATTTTATGTATTAAATTTTAGTGATATTGTAACAATTACTGCAAATACAATTACTACATTTAGAATTTTTGGGACATTTCAATATGGTTATAGAGTAAGTCAAGAAAGATATGGTGGAAGAGGAAGAGGTAGAGAAAGACAAGATCCTTTGGTTGGAAAAATGGTGAAGATTAGGCTTGGCGGGTACAAGGGTTATCGTGGGTGAATGTTGGGTGTAGAGGGCCATAGTTTAAGAATTAAGCTGGAAGATTCACAAATGAAAATTGTTGCAGTGAGTCACGATCATTTAACTGACCCATTTATAGATGCCAATAATACTAACCATGGTAGTGAGACACTTGTGCATCATATGCAGACACCTATATGGCCTTACATGACTCCAATTAGAGATTTAGACTTTGATCCCTTAGCAACACCCATGCATTATGGAATGAAGACTCCTGTGATTGGTCGAACATGGATTGCTAATTAAGTTGGGAGTCCAACCATAGATGATAGTTAGTCTAAATCACTTTTATCACAAGGTCTCACTCTAATGGAGGCCACAATATTAATATAAGAGAGATTGCTAACATTTAAGTTTAGTTTAAAAGATATGGAAGAATATTGAAAACCTAACATCATTTTTGTAAATCTAACTAATATTTAAATTGGTTACTAATAAATTTCAACTTTACCAATTAACTTGTAATATGAAATTAATGTAAAAGATGGGTGTCGTTTCTTTTGTAATTATTATTATTGATTATTGTCTAATCTAATGACGGGTCCTCTCTTTAAGATATCTTTTTGTCATTATGAGGTAATGACTTGTGAGTGAAATATGGAATAAAGAAAACAATGGTTTTAAAAAGTTATTTGGAACATTATAATAAATAATCATTTCTCCTTTTTTAATATGAATTCTAAAAAAAATGATTTATTTAATTTGATCATTAAAATTACTTGTTATAAGTGATAAGTACTAAAAGTATTACAAAAATTAGTTTGATTAATATATACATATAATTATTTGTTACTTTAGACAAGGTTAAGCTGGTCTTTTTATCCTTCTCTCTTTCTTTGTCTCTCCCTATTACAAACATAACATGAGCCTATTGGTGGTGGAACTTGATTATCTTCTAGGTTCAGAAGTTTTGTTTGTCATGTTTGGATTTTGTAAGTGGACACATAGTTGATTTGGAGCTATCACTTCTCCATTGAGAACTTTGTTGTGCAAACAAATTTTCTAAATGACCTATCAATTGACCTCATGTACTACACAAATTATTGCAAAAAATAGACCAAAATTATCTCCAAATGACCTTCCACACATCTTCGGTGTACCCATTGCACACCAAGGTGCAATTGCTAGTTAGTTCATGGTGTGAGGCTTCAAAACATTACCATGTTGAAGTCGTAGAATTTATAATTCCTTTTCGGTTTATCTAAATGATTGATGAGATAAAATAAGTTCAAATTCATATTAGAATAGTTAAAAACTATAACCAATGGTAGAAAAAAAATTCTTGTTTTACTATAAACATGCAAATGGATTTTTGGTGAAGAAAATTCCAGAAAATTGATTAAAACATGGAAACCCTAATCATGAAAAAAAATGAATTAAAAAAATAGCATACATATACTAAATATTAATATATATAAAATAAGTCGAGAGTTATCCTTCTGGAAAAAACAAAGCTCAATAAAGGAAAGCAGAAACCAAAGCTAAAACAAGGAAATTTCCGTAGTATGTAAACTGGTTTAAAATCTGATTTAAAAGCATAAATCTATTGATAAATGCTTTACTTTGTGACGGGTTAGTAGACATCAATTTAAATGGGGAGAATAAAAATATACACATACTCATTGATGCCATTGTAATACGCCTCTCGGCGTAATCACAAAAAATTGTATAACATGATATAAATGTGTTTTTAACATGAATTTAACCTGTAAAACAAAATCTATCAGTAAACGCAAACCATGATTTTGTTTATAAACATGAATTTTTCAAGGAAAAGATCAACTATGGCAATTCACATTTTTGGCAATTAATTGCATGTTTTTGGGTGATTTCTAATTCTTTAAGTAATATAATCCAATCCATGGTTTCAAAATAAACAAAAAAAGAGAGTCAAAGATACATGAATTCTTAATGACCCTTGTAAATCTTCTAGAAGGCTTTGAATCTACTTTACATGGGAGTGAAGAATCCTCATGTTGTTGACTTGAATGCCTTTTGTTGAGGATGACAACTTTTTACCTTCCACCTTGGTCCACACATATGTAGATTCTAAAGGATTTTCCTCAAACTAAAAGTCTATCTTAGGAGCATTTGGAGGGAAACTCTCCAAAGTATTTGGAAAAGAAGACTCCATACCATTGAGGGGATTTATTAAGTCACAGTGCTAACAAGAGGGGGCTTGTCACCCATAAGAGAGGGATCCAATGAAGAATTCAAAATAGAGGAGTCATCCTCAGACAACTAACATCCTCATAATTGGAGTCCATCCATGAGCACCACTACTCTAAGCCTTTCAATAAAGGCCTTGGGTCAAAAGGGGATCCTTCAAGCATTTGGAAACTAAATGAGCAATGGAAAAATAGGTTTTACATCTAAAGGAAATCTCTTTGTAATTGAGTTATTATGTCCATACCTTATTTCCAATTGTTAAACACAATTCAAGTGGTTAACTTTTTCGCTGACTACGCAAGAGGAGGTGTACTTGGCAAAGTTTAAAACTTAATTTTAATAGTATGAGAGGGTAATGTCACCCATACTAGTTTCCATATAAGGGTTTAATTTTATTTTCAAGCTCCCTATTTTGGCATCATGTGGATTATCCGCTACTAAGCATTTAGGGGAACGTTGAAATGGTAGAGGCGGCATCATACTTGAGTGAAGCTTTGATTTATTTTGTTAAACATTTAAATAGTAGGCACCATGTCATGTGGGCTTCCACATCACCAATGGGGGAACCATATACAAGTTTTATTTTGTTTCATGAGCTTTTTAAGAAATGAACCATTTATAAGAGAGATGATTTTATTTAAAAATTATCATCTTTTGGCACTATTCTCCAAATTATCATCATAGCATTTGTGGTTTTTGCACAAGAACACAAGCTTATGTGGATCTGAAATGTTTGAAAAGGTGGCAAAATGTTGTCTTGACATCGACCCGGTGATAATGATAAGCGTTCAACTTACTTCAAAACTCTACTTGGTATGCTAGTTTTATAGTTTTTTAATTTTAGATGGTTTGTTTATAGACCTCTTTCCTATCTTACTTAAATTTAAACTTTTAATGTCAAAATACATCTAAGTTGATGTTTTTCCACCATATTATTGGTTTCTCCTATACACCCCCCACCGCACCCATATGGGTCCAGTCCGGTGTTGGGTCTAAGGCCTAGACGACTCTAGGTTCATGCAAGCTCCACCAAGGGGCCCACAAATGAGAAACCTTTTTTTAATCATTTTTTAAACAAAAAATTGCCTAAAAAGCCTAATTTTGCCCTAAAGTGAGGGTGTCAGATTTTTTAAACAAAAAATGAAAGCCACATAGCTGCTGCCCTGTTTTCCAACCAAACTGGAAATACACAAATTAAAATGCGGAATAAACTTGGAGACATGCAACTTTTCTTTCTATTCAATAACTGGAAACTAACAATACATGAAAGATTAAACATAAAATACTGAAAGCAAACTCTAAAGCTATGAACTTCAAACTTTTGGGAGCTTCATGAGTTGCTCAACCAAACACACAACAAACTCCAGGAGCTGCTAAGAGCTCACTTGCAGGAGCTACACAAAGCTCTTTAGGAGCAATCTGTGCTCACACACAAAACAAACAACTATTGTTGTTTAGGAGCTTTTAGAAGCTCACACAAAAAAAAATTCTCTGAATCACATAGAACAAAGAACATTCCCTTTAGATTGTTGTTGCTTAGGAATTCAATTCTAATTGAGTCTTCTCAACTATAGAATAAAACTGCCTTCATTCCTTTTTTCTTTCAACTCATTCCCTCTCAAATTCGAAATCACCTACCAGCATTGAATTGGAATTCAAAAATTCCCAACTTCATTAATTCTTTTGTAGTCTTCAGCTTCACATCAGAAGCAAGTGGGGAAGGTAATCCCCAAAACAATCTTTCAACTACAACCATTGAATGCCCCTAATAGGTAGGTGCCAATGGGAAGAGGCTCAGGAACATTTAATTTTCCAACACTCCCCGTTGGTCCTGAGCCGACAAATAGGATCAATCCAGATCCAAATCAACAACGCCCAATCTAGTTCTCAGGCGCTCAAAAATGTCTCTGCTCAAAGGCTTGGTGAATATGTTTGCTAGCTGTTGCTCAAACCTTCAAAATGCCATTTTAATTTCACCATTCTCAACCAATTCTTTGATAAAATGATATTTGATTTCAATATGCTTGCTTCTTCCATGAAACACAGGATTTTTCGTCAAAGCTATCGATGAAACATTGTCACAAAAAATTACTGTTCTATCTTCTTGTTGTTCCATCAAATCTACCAAGATTCTTCTTAGCCAAATAGCTTGATATGCTACTGCATTCGTTGCTATATACACAGCCTCTATTGTGGATAGGGAAATGATGAGTTGTTTCTTGGAAGCCCATGAGATGACTCCCGAACCCAAATGAAACACATAGCCCGATGTGCTCTTCCTATCATCCAAACTTCTTGCCCAATCATTGTTTGTGTATCCATCTAGCCTAAAAACATTTGTTGTTATGTACAAAATTCCATATCCTTTGGTTCCTTTCACATACCTTAGGATTCTTTTACCTGCTTGCCAATGGGTGTCTCGTGGAGTCTTCATAAACCTAGAAATAAGACTCACACTGTGCATTATATCAGACCTAGTTGTTAAATACATTAAGCTTCCAACCAAACTCTTAAACATGGTCGGATCCATATTGCTGCTGCAATCTCCCTTGCTCAACTTTAGACCTATGGCTATTGGAGTGGGGGCAGGCTTGCTTTCAAGCATCCTAAATCTCTTCAAGATCTCATTTCCATACTTTTCTTGAGAGATGAATATACCATCATGTATTTGTTTTACTTCTATACCTAGAAAATATCTCAAGAGACCCAAGTCTGTCATTTCAAACTCTCTTTTCATGGCCTCTTTAAAATCAACAATGAGGAAATCATCATCCCCAGTAAAAACTAAATCATCAACATACAAGACAACAATCAAAACCT
This sequence comes from Sequoia sempervirens, assembly GCA_007258455.2. Classification (NCBI taxonomy): domain Eukaryota; kingdom Viridiplantae; phylum Streptophyta; class Pinopsida; order Cupressales; family Cupressaceae; genus Sequoia; species Sequoia sempervirens. The sequence continues at coordinate 5,593 of VDFB02096814.1, forward strand.
TATCATTTGTTGCCTTGATGTAAAGAGTGGGCTCACCATCGCTTTTGCTAAAGCGATTGCTCATCAAATATGAGTCAATCCTATTATACCATGCATGTGGAGCTTGATTCAGCCCATAAAGAGCTTTTTTTAGCCTATACACTTTGTGTTCTTGACTCAGAACTTCATATCCGAATGGCTGCTCCACATAAACCTCTTCTTTCAACACTCCATTTAGGAAGGCGAACTTCACATCCATTTGAAATACCTTCCACATGTGTTGGGTTGCAATTTCTATGACTTCCTGCATAGTTTCCATCCTTGCAATAGGGGAAAATTTCTCATTATAATATCTCCCAAACTATTGTTTGTACCCCTTGAAAACTAATTTTTCCTTGTGTCTCTCTATCCTTCCTTCGACGTTGCACTTGGTCTTGTAGACCCATTTTACCCCAATAACTTGCTTGTTGAGAGGAAAATATGTTAACTCCCATGTGTTGTTCCTCTCTATTGCATCTATCTCCTCATCCATGGCCTCACACCATTTCCCCTTTTTCACAGCTTCTTCGAAATAAATCGGATCACCTTGAGAAAATAATGCAAAATTCACACTCTCATCAAATTTTTCATTATACCTTTCATTCTAGTAGATCTCCCTTAGACTCTTGGTCTTCTTTGGCATTAGGGAGGTGAGAGGTGGTTCTAAACTTTCACTACTGCTGCTGCTATGTTAAACATGCAGGTTTAGGAGCTGTCGGGAGTTTTCAGGAGCTCTACTAGTGATTTCAGGAGCTCTTCCAGAGCTTTCAGGAGCTCTTTAGGAGCTGATCTTCTAGAGCTTTCAAGAGCCAATCTTTTGGTTGTCTCTAGCTACTTTCCTTTCTATCTGATCACTTTAGGGGCTTTTAGGAACTGTCGGGAGCTTTCAGGAGCTCGATCGATACTTTCAGGAGCTAATCCTCTAGCTGACTTTGTCTGTCTTTCTGACTACCTTGTTGATTTTCTTTTAGCTTCAAGAGCCTTCATGAGCCATCAGGAGCTTTCAGGAGCTCTCAAGAGCTCTTTAGGAGCTCATCTGATGCTTTCAGAAGCATCTGTAGACTCATCTTATTGAACTTCATGTTCTATTTTTGCTTCTTCAAGAGCTATTAGGAGTGGTTCTGAGCTGTCAAAATCTACCACTCCTTCCCATGACTTGTCTTCTAGGAACTCCATGTCCCTACTAATCACTATCTTCTTGGTGACCGGATTATATAGCCGATAGGCTTTGGACTCTTCGCTATGGCCCGTGTAAATGCATTTTTCACCCTTGTCATCCAATTTCTGCCTCTTTTCTTTAGGCACGTGTGCATATGCTACACACCCGAACACTCTTAAGTGCTCAACTTTCCACTTGTGTTTTGTCCATGCCTCTTGAGGTATCTTATCACATAAAGCTTTGTTGGACTTCTATTAATCAGATAAACAGTTGTTGCTATAGCCTCTCCCAATATTTAGTCGGGAGTCCTTTCGCTTTCATCATGCTCCTTGCCATCTCTACGATGGTACTATTCTTCCTTTCAGCCACTCCATTTTGCTACAGAGTATAACTGGCTGTTAGCTCCTTCTTGATGCCATTTTGCTTGCAAAAATTCACAAACAAATTAGAGGTATACTCTCCTCCACAATCTGACTGTAGGACCTTGATAAAATATCCACTCTCCTTTTTAGCCTGGGCCTTAAACAACAAAAACTTATCAAATGCTTTAGGCTTATGTTGCAAAAAATAGACCATGTCTTATGGCTGTAATCATCAATAAAAGTCATAAAAAATCTACTTTTACCAACAAAAATGATTTGCATAGGGCCTACCAAATCCATGTGCACCAACTCCAATGGTGCTCTTGCCCTTATAGAGTTGCCCGATTGAAAGGGCTGCCTATGTTGCTTGCCCAAAATGCAAGCCTCACATCTAACATTAGGCTCTACTATCCTCGACAAACCATCAATCATTTTATTCTTGGACAAAAGACTCAAACCAGCATAGCCTAAGTGTCCATACCTAAGATGCCATAGCTTGGAGGGGTCTTGAATAGTGCTCTTGAGCGCTACATGATGTACTGCTGTACAATTTCCATTCATGAGAGGTGCAGCAACAGATTGAGATGAGAAACACGTCTCAATCTTCAATGGAAATATCTGGTTCTTTGTTGTTTGGACTACTGCAAACACCTTCATCCTCTCATTCTTGCCATAAATGACGCATTTACCCTTCTCCATCAACAATTTGTATCTATTTTGGATTAGCTGACCAACACTCGTGAGGTTATTCTTTAACCCAAGAGCAAGAAATACATTTTGTATCTCCTTCTTCTCACCTTGCTTGTTGTGGATCATAATAGATCATCTTCCAACAATAGGAACTACTCCATTGTTCCCCATTCTTATTTCAGACTTAACATTTTTATTAATGAAAGAAAAAAGACTTTCATTACCACTCATGTGGTTGCTACAACCGCTGTCCAAATACCGGACTTCGGGGCTGCCTTCTTCACCAATGTTGCACATGATGAAGGTTGTGGATTGGTTTCCTTTAGCCACATTCGAATTAGCCACATTTGCGCTTTGTTTAGACTAATCTCTTTGCTTGGTCCAACATTCACTTGCATAATGCTTGAACTTATGATAGTAATAGCATTCAACATTGCTCTTGTCATTCTTCTGGTTCAAACTGTTGTTATTCTTGCCTCTTCGAGAGCTGGTCTGAGAACTGCTTGCTCCCTCTTGGCTGTTTGCTCGAGCCAAGCTTTCATCTCTAGTATTACCACGTCCAAATCTCCCTCTACCACATCTAGACCTATTTCTACCTCTCCCCTTGTCTCTTGCATTCAACTGAGCTTTAAAAGCTTGCTCTTGGGAGGAACTTGCAGACCTATTTAGGCACTGCTCATGGGTTTGGAGAGAACTCATCAGCTCATTAATAGACAACGTTGTGAGATCCTTTGCCTCTTCAATGGCAATCACCATTGCATGAAACTTTGTGGGTAAGCTCTTGAGGATTTTCTCCACAATCCTCTAGTCTTCAAAGGCTTCTCCATTCACTCTCAGCTAGTTTATCAAACCTGAGAGTGTTGTGTGTAAAATTGAGATGGACTCACTATCCTTCATTTCAAGAGTCTCAAACTCTCTTCGAAGCATCTGGAGCTTCACCAATCTAACCTTGTCAATCCCTTTGTAATTTGTCTAGAGAATTTCCCAAGCTTCCTTTGAATAGTTAGTTGCTGCTATTCTGGGGGAAATGGTCTCTGTTAAGGCTACTTCTATCAAACTTAATTCCATAGCATCTTTCCTCCTCAACTCCTTCAACTGGATCTTCTGGTTGTTTGTGAGCACAACATTGTTGTTGGGTTAGTTACATCATTGAAACCACTAAACAAAAATTCTCACAAATCATTGGCGACCATAATGGTCTTCATCTTCTTCGCCCAAATATCCTAGTTTTGTCCATTAAAGGACGGTGGCTGATGCCGACTCTTTCCTTCATCTCTAGCCATGTCTCCTACACATTAAAAAACTCAATACCCAAAGAAAAACAAATGCCCTAACTCACGAGGAAATGGTGCCTATGGCTCTGATACCATGTCATATTTTTTAAACAAAAAACAAAAGCCACAGAGCTGCTGCCCTATTTTCCAGCCAAATTGGAAATACACAAATCAAAATGCGGAATAAAATTGGAGACATGCAACTTTGCTTTCTATTCAATAACTGGAAACTAACAATACAAGAAAGATTAAACATAAACTACTGAAAGCAAACTCTAAAGCTATGAACTGCAAACTTCTAGGAGCTTCATGAGCTGCTCAACCAGACACACAACAAACTTCAAGAGCTGCTAAGAGCTCACTAGCAGGAGCTATGCATAGCTCTTCAAGAGAAATCTCTGCTCACACACAAAACAAACAACTGTTGTTGTTTAGGAGCTTTCAAAAGCTCACACAAAAAAACATTTTCTGAATCACACAGAGAACAAAGAACATTCCCTTCAAATTGATGTTGCTCAGGAATTCAATTCTAACTGAGTCTTCTCAACTACAGAATAAAACTACCTTCATTCCTTTTGTCTTTCAACTCATTCCCTCTCAAATTCAAAATCACCTACCAACATTGAATTGGAATTCAAAAATTCCTAACTCCATTAATTCTTCTGCAGTCTTCAGCTGCACGTCAGGAGCAAGTGGGGAAGGTAATCCCCAAAACAATCTTTTAGCAGAAAGCATCGAATGCCCCTAATAGGTAGGTGCCAATGGGAAGAGGCTCAGGAGCATTTAATTTTCCAACAGAGGGCATATACCTTATTTAGTTTCATTTCACAAACACAAGTATTGATTTATTGTGAATCAATAACACAGGGTGCAATGACGTTTCTTGTACTCTCAACCACTAGTGTTGAAATTTTCAAACAACTTCTCCTCAAAGAGGTTAGAAAGTATGAATATGCTCTCCATATTGTGAGATACCATGATGGTAGGTTTGACAAAACACCCATTATTTCACTATTTCTTGTTGTATCTTATGATGTGCCATTAAATTCAGTTTTAAGAGCCACAGTGTTTTGCCAAGAACAATATGTAGGATAATGCTTCTTGTATCTAGTTTCCAACCTTCGTAGTTACTTGCTTAATGAAAATATTATTGAGCACTTAATGAAGTTCAGTTTGAACCTCTGCAACATGATGCCCTTTTGAACAAGGTGTCAAGCAGAGCTATCTAATATGCTCATCCTGCTTAGTTGCCCAATTTTGTTCTTCTCACTAAATGCAACAAAATACCAAGTGGCCATAATTGCGTAGCTTTGTGCCTAGACATGTCCTTTTCATAGTGGGAAAACATTTTTGTGTGAAAAATTCTATAAATTTATTATTTTTATCCAAAAACACATACAAGTATATATATAACAGATCAATATTATAAATCTAATTTATTTATTTCTAGATATTATCCTATTTAATAAAATTATTAAATAAATTATATCTCTAATTCCATCCTTTGATTTGTACTCTCTGATATATTATTTAACATATATTTTACTATCAACTTAACCATTGCACCTAATTTTGGTGCAAGTGCTAGTAGTTATTAACTTGGAAGTATAAAACAGTCTCTCGGAGTTGAGTGTGCAATTACTTCCACTATATTTCACAATCAAGCATGCTTCATTACGTCTTAATGAACAGAAAAGGATCAACCTAGAAACAATTATCTCAATACATATCATTTGTGAAATGGGAAGTACCAAAAACAAATAATATATTTTCATAAACCAAAATAGACAATCTATTTAGCTAATGCGATCACTTACCAATTCTAGGATATCAAAATTTTCATGCCAATGTTCATCAGCCTTACATCCTAACCATTCCTCCAGTATATCAAAAGCGTAACAGTCCTTGAACTGTTGTGGTTGCTGCAATCAAAACTTCACCTCTACCATTCTGCATCATCCAATGGCCATAAATGTATTCCTTAGTCCATGCCACACCATCCATTGTTGAGATATATAAGCTAAGCTCCAATAATTTAGTTCTGATCTATAGTTCTAAGAAACATCAAAAATAACTATCAAATGAGGCTTAAGTCAATCTACGTTAATTGTCAATAGAACTTTAATTACAGAATGAAAATCCGTCCAGAACTAGAAGAACAAGAATTATGCAGCTATTTATGAAAATATAATTTATTTCTTTAAAACTCACGGTGATATTAATGACATCCATAACACCGATAATTCCACGACCCACATCTGCAATATGAACCATTGCTCCTACTCTTTTGTATGCCTATATAAAGACAAACAAAAATACTCAAAAACAAATATTTTCCTATCAGAAGATAAAAAAGACAAGATAATCTCAAAATGTTATCGTACTCTAAAGAAATGCACTAACCTAATATCCAAAGTCTTACTTTCTTTCTGAAAATCATTATGCATTACCATAATCTTAATGCAAGATGGCATAAATAGCTCTGAACCTAATCTTCAACCTCTTAAAACATAATAATTACAAAAATATAACATTAAATTACGGTCGATCATTTAACCAGATCTTAAATTAAAATATTACCTCAATAAGTCGTCCATGCGAATATAAAAATATTCCACAGTTATCTCTCTCCTTTTCCACTTGACTTCGCCCTAAAATTAGCTCAACATTTTTACCCATGAGTACATCCCTTACAACCTTGGTCTTATTGAGCGACTTACCAAGTGGACGTACCCTGTAATATTTCATATTCTATATAAATAATTAATAAACATGCCTTATGTAAATTAGGAACTTAGTAAATGGCTCTGCTCTTTAAAGAAAATGTAAGAGCTGCAGAACATACCATTGTCCCTTGTACATATATTTTTATTCGAGGATTAAGGATTATAACTTCTAAGTAGGCATGGAGAGAATAATCAAGAGGTACCTGTAGCATTTAAAAAAAAACTCAATACACATAAGAAATAAGATTAAATCCATTTAATGGCATGTTAAAAAAGATTAAAAAGACTAAAAGCACGGGATCAAATAATAAAAATTTAGAGTTGTATGCCAACATGAATGTGGCATTCATGCAATGCAAAAATGTACACAAAGCAAAGTGCTATCTCTTTTGTATACATAAAACAAATTCAATTTGTCAATTGAAAATTGCATAAGCACAAGAAACAGCAGCAGTACCCCACCACATGTTAAAAAGAAGTATATTGGAACCTAGTCTTCTGGTGAGCAATGTGCCCATTTGTCCCTTTAATATGCATTGAAATGATATCTCATTTCAATTCTAATAATTTTGTTCAGAGAAAAATCCAAGGTGATCCTTATAATAAACTTTTGGCTAAGATTACACTTCGGTAATTTCTTGTCATACATACATGCATATCTACATTATGTGTATGCATAAATGCATCCTTGTAACTTAAAATTGAATGCATATTTCTTCAAGAAGCTTTTTACCTTAAAATTCCAATAGTTTTAAATCATTTAGATTGTAATATTCTCATTGGTTAGGAGCACCTAGGCTGACCTCCACCAAGTTTGTGCACAATTTTGGCTTGTTTTGACTTTAGCCAAGTCAGGGATTTTGGTATGTTTGTTTTGGACCTTAGAAGGTCTTGCATTGTGTGTGATGAGTTAATCATTAGGATTAACATCATCTTTGTTATTAGATTGTCTGCTGTTAAATTTTGCTTTGGACAGCATTTGGTAAAATTTAAAGCTTTTGTGTGCTATCCTCATTGTTTGGAGATGCCATGGGCAGTTAAGGAGCTATTGGTTCGAGCTTGAAGAGATAATGTTCCTAAAATGAAGGGTAATGGCGGAGTTGGATGATTGCATGATGAACTGGTAGTTTGCATGCACTTTACTTGTCATGGAGAATCCCTTGAAATCAGGAAAATCCGCGAGCCACTGCCCTTGAATGAAGGTAATGGCATCCCAAATAGGGGGAATGGTTCGTAGAAGATGTAGTTAGCATGATTGTAATAAAATTTTTGTGGTGAATAGAAGATAGTTCGGAGTTTTAAAATTTTTCTGTGTTTTCCTGAAAACATCGTGTGTTTTCAGAACAGTGTGGTCTTATGAGTTAATGCGTAGATTTGGACATTGAATCAGAGTTCACTTAACTATTTTAGAATCTTTTCATTGTAAATAGGCTATGGAATAAGATCACATGCATTTTTAGTTAAGCTTTAGACAGCAAGGAACGAATCATGACTGTGTTTTTTTTCCTGTGCCTGCCCGTGAGTTCTTGGAGACAGTGAGGTCAAATACTTTGTAGATACTGTTTATTTGTTGCATTGGAGTTCTTAGTATAGTATTGAGTCATTTTCATTCGGTGTTCAGGTTATTTAGGATAGCATTGTAGTTTGAATTCATAGACTAGAGTTTAGGAAGTTTTTTTTAATTGTAGTTTGGACAGTCACTTTTGGAATGACTCCCCCATAGTCACTGACCACGGGGTTCCCCTGAAGCTGGTGAAATATGGGAATGGAGTCAGACATTTGTAAGTATATGGTAGTAGGAAATATAGAGCATGGAACAGAAAATTTTATACCCAAACCCTAGGCGAGCTAGGTATGCATGGTTAGGGATTTGGGAGCAAAGATTAAAGAACTTAGGCAGGGGAAGGAGTACCGTACGGTCATAGTACGGATTAGGGTGAGTTTTTGTCAAAGCTAAGTAATTTAGGAGGATTGAGACCTCAACCAATCCATGTGAGGTAGGTTCCAAGGAAGAAGAGCTAAAACCCTAGAAGAAAGGGCAATTAGGCCTCCAGTCCAAGAACTTTGGAGTCAGCTGTACGGTAAAGATAAGGATTTGAAAACTCATGCAAGATTTAAAAGTCCCAAAAGGGTGTCAGAATATGTTTTTTTTTTGTTAGGTTGTGTGGAGAAAATAAGCAGAAAAAGCCAATTAGTGACTGGTAAGGGCTACAAGGATTAGCCTCTTCAAAAAGGCAAATTCATGGAATCGGGTAAGTTGAGGATTGACACCAAGAAAAATGGCTCAGTTTGATTGCAAAAAGCATGGAGACAGCAACTTCATCTCCCCTGCAAGTAGTTCTAACAAATTGATCAAGTGGACATCTAGACTCTTCTAGGTGTAGTGGAAAAGATTGTAGTTTCAAGTGCTATTTGTGAAGGAGACAGCAATATGAAAGAGTGTTGAATCCTTTGAGGTTAAAGCACAAGGTGGGAGACTCTTGAACAGAGTTGTTGGGGTTCAATTCAGAACCAAATCAGGGTAGAGCCTAGAAGATTGTTAGGTTCAGGTGAAGGCAGGCAATGTCTTGATGATTAGGTGCAAGCAAACCTTTGAGGTTATCATACACTATATTGGTATCAGAGCAAAGCCAGATTCAAGGCTTGTGATTAATGAGCCAATCCACTGAGTCAGTAGGAGAGAATACACTAGAGGAAGAAGCCATGGTGACAAATGCAGAGCTAGCAAAGAAGGTAGAAGAGCAAGAGGAAGATAATCGGTTGCTCAGAGAAAGGATATCTCAGATGGAGAAACTCCTGGATGAAGTCCAAGAGATAGCAGATAATGTGAAGGACAAGATTAAGAAGAAGGAAGAACAAGAAGCCAAGGAAAAAGAAGAGGATTTGGAGGAGGAAGCTCCAAAGCCTGATCCTGTTCTTGTAGAGGAACCATTCTTGAAGGCATTGCAGGCCTTGAGTGGTAAAGCAATGGAGGGTGTGCCACTTTTCAGTGGACAAATGGACCCAGATTCAGTTGTGGACTGGATTGAGAGCATTGAGAATCACTTTGAATGCGATGGCATAATAGAGGCCCAAAAGGTAAAGGTGGCTAAGTCAAGGTTGAGAGGAGCAGCTCTCACATGGTAGAAGTTTGTACAATCAGAAAGAGAGAAAGAAGGCAAAGGTCCCATAGTTTCATGGAGAGGAATGGTGACTAAGATAAGGCAAACTTATCTCCCTGATGATTATGAAGTCCAGTTGCACAGGAGAAGACACAATCTGAGGCAAAAGGACATGGATGTCCAAACATATACAGAGGAATTTCAAAAATTATGCCTTAGAACAAAGGTGGTTGAAGATGAAAGCATAAAGTTAGCAAGGTATCTAAATGGACTCAAATGGTCTATTCAAGAATATATGAGTTTGGTAAACTTCAAAACAGTCTGCCAATGCTACCAAATGGCTTTGAAAATAGAAGAGAAAGGCAAAAAGAAACAAGAACAAAATCCCAAAGGTAGAGGTAAAGGCAAAGACAGCAGAGGACAAAGAGGAAGCTATAGTGGAAGAAGCTCAGAATCAAGAGCCCAAGGAGAAGTCAGATTTTCTGATCAGCAAGAAGGAAGTTCTAGTAGAGGTGGTAGAGGAAGAGGTTTCAGCTCCAGAGGAAGAAGTGGTGGACAAGGAAGAGGCAGTTACTTCACCAACATGAAATTCTATCATTGCAACTAGTTGGGACACCCAGCCTATAGATGTCCTAAGAAAGGAAGCACTTCTCATGGAGGAGATAAGAGAACCAATCTGATTCAAGATGAAGCAGCTGCAGCAAATAAACAATCAGAAGTACCTTTGAACTCAGAGGAAGGTGAGAATCTTATGATGAGAAGAACTTTGATCAAAGAACTGGTTAGAGAGGAGCCAAGCCAAAGAAGATCCCTGTTTAGGATAAAATGCAAGATGATGGGGAAAGTGTGCAAGGTGATTATAGACTCAGGTTCTACTAACAATATTGTGTCAGAGGAGGTAGTCAGCAAACTAAAATTAGCAAGAATACCTCACAAGAACCCATACAAGGTCACATGGCTCAACAAGGGTCAGCATGTTTTAGTGAATGAACAAGCATGGGTGGAGTTTTCAATTGGCAAGTATAAAGACAAGGTATTATGTGATGTATTACCTATGGATGCATGCCACTTGCTCCTAGGTAGGCCATGGCAATTTGACCGCCAAGCTGTACATGATGGAGCTAAGAATTCTTACACTTTCAAGAAGGATAATGTAACATATAAGATTCAATCCTTGTTAGAAGATACTGAGGTGCAGACAGTAGGTTCTAAGTTACTGATAATTAGTGAAAAAGAGTTCTTAAAGGCCTTGGAAGAAGGAGAAGGAGTTGGATATGCAGTAATGATCAAGCCAAGAGAGGTAAGCAAAGAGAATACAGCTAAAAAGAAAGAACTACCAAAGGAGATTCAAGACTTGTTGCAGACCTATGAGAACATAGTAAGTAGTGGTCAACCAGCAACTTTACCTCCTAAAAGAGCCATAAGTCATAGGATAGACTTGATACCAGGAGCCACCCTTCCAAACAAAGCAGCCTACAAGATGACACCTCAGCAAAATGAGGAGATAGCTAGGCAGATTCAAGAACTACTTGACCAAGGTCTCATTAGGAAAAGCATTAGTCCTTGTGCAGTACCCACTGTCTTAGCACCCAAGAAAGGAGGAGAATGGAGGCTTTGTACTGATTCCAGAGCAATCAACAAGATAACCATCAGGTATAGGTTTCCCATCCCTAGGATTGAAGATCTCATGGATTGTCTAGGTGAAGCTAGGTACTATACCAAGATAGATTTAAAGAGTGGCTATCATCAAATTAGGATACATGAGGGTGATGAGTGGAAAATAGCCTTCAAAACCAATGAGGGTCTCTATGAGTGGCTAGTTATGCCATTTGGCTTGTCTAATGCCCCCTCCACATTCATGAGACTCATGAATGAAATTCTCCAGGACTACATTGGCAAGTTTGTAGTAGTGTATCTTGATGATATACTAATCTATAGCAGAACAAGAGAAGAGCACCTCCATCATATTGAGTTGATTTTCAAGAAGCTGTAGGAGGAGAAACTGAAGATCAATCTGGAAAAGTGTGAGTTCATCAAAACAGAGCTGGTGTACCTTGGTTTTGTGCTATCACATGGCAACTTGAAGATGGACAACAGCAAGGTAGAAGCCATTCTTAATTGGCCTACTCCCAAGACAACAACAGAGGTAAGAAGCTTCCATGGTCTTGCTCAGTACTATAGGAAATTCATCAAACAGTTTAGTGCAATTTGTGCTCCTATGTTGGATACCATTAAAGGAGGCATGAAAACTAAGTTTGTGTGGAATGAACAAGCTAACAAGAGTTTTGAGTTGCTGAAGGAAAAGTAGCTACTCAACCTGTTTTGGTGTTGCCAAGTTTTGAGAAACTATTTACAATTGAGTGTGATGCCAGTAATGTAGCAATTGGAGCTGTTCTCAGCCAAGAGGGCAGACCGGTGGCTTTTCATTCTGAGAAGCTAAGTGAAGCCAAGAAGAAGTACTCTTCTTATGACCTTGAAATGTATGCATTGGTCCAAGCACTAAGGAAGTGGAGGCACTACTTGCTTCCCAAGGAATTCATTGTGTACTCAGACAATCAAGCACTCAGTTTTCTGAATTCACAAGAGAAGTTGAGTCACAGGCACATGAAATGGGTGGAGTACTTGCAAGCCTACACCTTCAACATCAAGCACAAGAAAGGAGCCCTCAACAAAGTTGTTGATGCATTGAGCAGGAGAGTTCTTACCATTCAAGAAATCCAATTGAAGAGCATGGGAATAGATCACTTCAAAGATCTATATGCAGATGATGAAGACTTTGCAGAAATTTATAAGGTATGCCTTGAGTTTAAGAACCATTTCCATAGCAAGTATGTTGAATATACCTTGCAAAGTGATTTATTGTTTATCAGCTTTGTGTTCCTAGAGGTTCTTAATTCAAGAGAAGCATAATGGTGCATTGAGTGGTCATTTTGGGATCACCAAAACTCAAGAGCTGGTCAAAGGTTTTATTTTTGGCCTAAGATGAACCTAGATGTCAGAAAATATGTAGAGAGTTGTGTAGTGTGTCAAAAGAAAAAGGCACTTCTTCAAATGCAGGCTTATACCAGCCACTGCCAATCCCTTCTAGGCCATGGGAATGCTTAAGCATGGACTTTGTAGTTGGTTTACCCAAGACAAGGCAAGGTATGGATAGTGTTATGTTGTTGTTGATAGATTCAGCAAAATGGCTCACTTTGTACCCTGTAAAACAACCAATGATGCCAGTCAAATAGCCTCTCTTTTCTTCAAAGAAATAGTTAGAATTCATGGTTTACCAATCAGCATTGTATCAGACAGGGATACTAAATTTATGAGTCACTTTTGGAAGACTCTTTGGCAAAGAATGGGCACCAATCTGTCCTTTGGATCTGCATACCATCCCCAAACTAATGGTCAGACCGAAGTTGTGAATAGGACACTTGGAAACCTTTTGAGATGCTTGACCAAGGAGTATGGTCAACAATGGGATCAGATTATTGGGCAGGCTGAATATGCCTATAATGATACTGTTAATAGGTCAACAGGGAAGAGTCCCTTTGAGATTGTCTATGGACTGCACCCTAGAGGTGTTTATGAGCTGAGGGAATTGAAGGATGGAGTCAAAGGAAGTGGTTATGCAGATGATTTTGCTTATGCAATGCAGGAAATTCATGAGACAGTCAGAAAAACCTTGGCAGAAAATACCATGAAACATAAGGTTAAGGTGGATGAGCATAGGAGAGAAGTCCAATTCAATGTGGGTGACCTAGTGATGGTGCATTTGAACAAGGCTAGATTGCAGAAGGGAGTTCCTCACAAGTTGCAAATGAAGAGGATAGGTCCCTGTCCTATCTTGGAGAAGTATGGCAACAATGCTTTCAAGGTGCAATTGCCAGATGACAGTGGACTGTCCCCTGTTTTTAATGTTGCAGACCTTGTACACTACAAAGGACCATCAGTAAACTTGGATCAGACCTTCCATGAAGTCAGTCAAGATGTTGAAGAACTCAAACTGCCCTCCACTACAGTCAAACAAGCTGATAAGATCTTGGATACCAGGGTCTACAAAAGAACAAGAACCAAAGAGTACAAGGAACATCTGATCCAAAGGCAAGGACAACCTGAAGTTGATGTAGTATGGGTCAAGGAGGCAGAGTTCAAGAAGTTGGGAGTTGATCCCAATTTGCTCAATCCAAGGATGGCTTGAAGTTTTCTGTTTTGGGGAGGATGGTGCAGGAGCACCTAGGCTGACCTCCACCAAGTTTGTGCACAATTTTGGCTTGTTTTGACTTTAGCCAAGTCAGGGATTTTGGTATGTTTGTTTTGGACCTTAGAAGGTCTTGCATTGTGTGTGATGAGTTAATCATTAGGATTAACATCATCTTTGTTATTAGATTGATAAATGTTGCTGCATTTAGCTTAGGACAGCATATGTTAAATTACAAAGCATTTAATGTATTAAAACCATATCATCATTGTTTGAAAGATGCCATGGGACAGTTAAAATGTTGTTGGCTCGAGATTAAAGAGATAATGTTCCTAAAATGAAGGATAATGGTGGAGTTGGATGATTGCATGATGAACTGGTAGTTTGCATGCACTTTACTTATCATGGAGAATCCCTTGAAATCAGGAAAAATCCGCGAGCCACTGCCCTTGAATGATGGTAATGGCATCCCAAATAGGGGGAATGGTTCGTAGAAGATGTAGTTAGCATGATTGTAATAAAATTTTTGTGGTGAATAGAAGATAGTTCAGAGTTTTAAAAAATTTATGTGTTTTCCTGAAAACATCGTGTGTTTTCAGAACAATGTGGTCTTATGAGTTAATGCGTAGATTTGGACATTGAATCAGAGTTCACTTAACTAATTTTAAAATCTTTTCATTGTAAATAGGCTATGGAATAAGATCACATGCATTTTTAGTTAAGCTTTAGACAGCAAGGAACGAATCATGACTGTGTTTTTTTTTTCCTGTGCCTGCCCGTGAGTTCTTGGAGACAGTGAGGTCAAATACTTTGTAGATACTATTTATTTGTTGCATTGGAGTTCTTAGTATAGTATTGAGTCATTTTCATTCGGTGTTCAGGTTATTTAGGATAGCATTGTAGTTTGAATTCATAGACTAGAGTTTAGGAAGTTTTTTTTAATTGTAGTTTGGACAGTCACTTTTGGAATGACTCCCCCATAGTCACTGACCACGGGGTTCCCCTGAAGCTGGTGAAATATGGGAATGGAGTCAGAAATTTGTAAGTATATGGTAGTAGGAAATATAGAGCATGGAACAAAAAATTTTATACCCAAACCCTAGGCGAGCTAGGTATGCATGGTTAGGGATTTGGGAGCAAAGATTAAAGAACTTAGGCAGGGGAAGGAGTACCGTACGGTCATAGTACGGATTAGGGTGAGTTTTTGTCAAAGCTAAGTAATTTAGGAGGATTGAGACCTCAACCAATCCATGTGAGGTAGGTTCCAAGGAAGAAGAGCTAAAACCCTAGAAGAAAGGGCAATTAGGCCTCCAGTCCAAGAACTTTGGAGACAGCTGTACGGTAAAGATAAGGATTTGAAAACTCATGCAAGATTTAAAAGTCTGAAAAGGGTGTCAGAAATGTTTTTTGTTTGTTAGGTTGTGTGGCAAGTTTGAGAGAAAAAGGCCAAAAACGGACTGGTAAGGGCTACAAGGATTAGCCCTTCAAAAAGCAAATTCATGGAATCGGGTAAGTTGAGGATTGGACACCAAGAAAAATGGCTCAGTTTGGTTGCAAGAAGCATGGAGGCAGCATCTTCAAATCCCCTGCAAGCAGTTCTAACAAATTGATCAAGTGGGCATCTAGACTCTTCTAGGTGTAGTGGAAAAGATTGTAGTTTCAAGTAGTGTTTGTGAAGGAGACAACAATATTAAAGAGTGTTGAATCCTCTGAGGTTAAAGCACAAGGTGGAGACTCTTGAACAGAGTTATAGCAAGGTTCAGTTGGTGAACCAAATCAGGACAGAGCCTAGAAGATTGTTAGGTTCAGGGTGAAGGCAGGGCAATGTCTTCTTGATGATTAGGTGCAAGCAAACCTTGGAGGTTATATACACCACTCATATAGAGCCTTTAACAATTAAAATTGCTAAGCATTGAAAGTAAAACTTCTCTGTGGAATGTTATATATTTAAGAACATGATATTAACTTAAAATTGGAACACATAATTCTTCAAGAAGCTTTTTACCTTAAAATTCCAATAATTTTAAATAATCTAGACTGTAATATTCTCATATAAAGCCTTTAGCAATTAAAATTGCTAGACATTGAAAGTAAAACTTCTGTGTATAATGTTATACATTTGAGGACTTGAAATTATGATGCATCGAGGTTATAGAGTAGCCAGTTTGTGGTGGACATAACTCTTGATTCAATAGGATGTGCCCAATGGGTAATTTGTAAATAACATATATTTGGTTTTCTATTCACCTAATGTCTAAAGGGTATCTATAATTGTAAATCATATATCATAGAGTATGGGTAAGTTTTATTTAGGAAAAAAGTTTGGTCCTCATAGCAGGAGATATTATTTGTTTTAAGATATAACCCTACCCTAAGGGTATATCTACTCCTATTTTCAAGTATATTGAAGATTCAGGCACATTATGGAGTCAGAAATCTCTTGTGCATGGGTTTGTGTTGATCTTTTCCAATTTTGTCAAGTTCCAATTTTTAGGTGTCCCAATGTTTTCTTGTTATAGAGTAGCACGGCAAAGTGCATATCATCATGTCAAGGTCCACATGCTAAACAAGAAAACATTGAGACACCTAAAAAGCACACATCTCACCAATCAGCTAATAAAATGATCAACATATCAACAGTTCCTGGAGATAATTCACCTTGTAGCTAATTTGAGAATCTGTAACTCTCATCCTCTCAGTTCCTATTGTGACGTGGTAGAACATGGTTGCACTTGTCATCTAGCAGACTTCACTATTCTACAGAGCTCATTCACTAACACCAATCTATCTCTAGATTTGTACCACAATAATAAGACCTTTGTTTCTAAGTCCAACATCTACACACATATATAATATCATGTTCATGATACATAAGAGAGCTGTTTTTGCTATCCTTTGTTCTCTTTGAATGTGTACTGGTCCTTCTGCATTTGTATTTCACATTTTCATTACATGATCAACACAACTCACAGGTTAGTTATAGAGACATCTATATTACTAAGGTTGTTAGTCACCCTCACTCAAAATTCTAGCCTCAGCATAGATCATTATTTTTATTTAATTTACATAGCCTAAAATGTCATTCAATGTGCTATAATTCACAAGTCTAATTATTTAGTGAACCTACAAGAAATCTACAAATAACCCAATCCATAGGTCCAAGACCTCCTTTAAAGTTGTACCTGCCACAAGGTGTTCAAGTGTGAGAGGGGCTGATAAAGCAAGAAAACAAAAATGTTCTTATGCCTGGATAATGGTCCGTCATCAACCTTTGCAAACATTTTCACTCTCCTAATACACTGCTTTGAATATAAGCAAAGCTAGATTAGCGGTTTTATAACCCTTTACGCTAAAGATGCAAACACTAGATTTTTTTCTCCCATGGATATGGGTTTTAACGAAAACATCAATCTAGGATTCTTTAACAATGTTCCCACTCACATTATGTAACACTTTAAACGTGAGTGATATTTTTTTGTTATATATAGGTACCTAGATACATTTACTAGCAAAATCTCTTTCTTCGATGAGAGAGAGGGGCCTAAAGAGAGATACATCCTCTTGCATCAAGAAATAAGCTATCCTCCATCTGCAAGTTCCTCCCTTAGTGCACAGGACATCAAATTAAGACAAGAATGGAAGATGCCATGTTTTAACATTTAGAATTGGCATTGAACAAGCCATAAGCTTGCTTTTGGACTTAATCTTCACAAACTGGATAAGACTTTTACATAGTGAACTCAAAAGGAGTCATTATAACAAAACTTGCATCATGAAGAATAGACCCTATTCTATAATCGAATGACCAGTTTACATGGAGGTGCCATCCACCTATGAACAAAGGTTTTGAATTTATAGCCTATATAAATCCTAAAGAAGCTCAATGACATCTTGATTTTAGAATGTTTTAGAAGTACCCAAGAGGATTTTGCTACAGAGTACAGATATTTTCCGAGTCAATTAACTGTCAATGAGAAATACATGGCAACCTCAAAGAAGCCAAAAGTGCACTTGTCTACTAACACATGCAAATTTAATTACTATTAAGTATTTAACTGTAAGGAAAAATTCAAACACAATGTTGAGAGATTTCAGATTCAAAGTTTTGAGTACAGAGTGAATTAGAAGACACCCTTTTTCAATCTACACAAAATTCTAATTTGCTGAACATGTCAAAGAAGTAACAAAATAATAAGGTTTTGGACTCTTGAGCACCAAACACCTCCAAGAATACTTGAAAATCAGGAAAACTAAAAAGTGGGAAAAATGGGTAGAGCACAACAGAGATAATGAAGAAGGCTAAGCAAAAGAAATACATACTTTTTAAAACAATTTTCATAAAATAAAACAGAAATGATGACGCAAACCAGCTAAGAATCTCATTAACTCACCTCTCGACTAATTTGACCCTCCCGTTTCCTCACCCTCCTTGATCTTATCCATATATCTCGTTTCTTTTTAAAATCTGTGTCATCATCACATTTTTCATCCCAGGCTAAACAGTACTCTGAACCCCATTGAGCTAGATTGTAGACATAAATGTGTGTCCCAGTGCCATTCTCTCCAAAGCTTGCAAACTTGCATCTGATGGTATATTCATTGAATGGCGAGTACTCCATAATGGATTTCAAATGTTCCTCTGCTTCAGATTTGCTATGTACCTCAAGGTCATAATCCTTCCATCCTCCATCCTTTTGATAGGTTATAATTGGAATACCTTTCCCCTGACAATGCTCAGGTTTAAACATGAGAACCAAAAAAAGTAGAGAAAAAGCATCAAATGACAAAATGCAAGGGCATGGTTTATATTAAATCATTACATCAACAATGCACAAGGGAGAAATCTCACTCGCTTATTTTCTTTGTATGAATGTGACAGAAATGTTATTGACCGAATTTTTTTAGTTTGAGTAAGAACAACTACATCCTTTCCAAGTTGCATGGATCCTGTCTGCACATGTTATAGTAGAAAAAGGTAAAAAAATATCATATGGAATATAAAAATGTATGCATAGACATTTTATGAACACAACACATCACAGATGCACATTCCCTAAAAGAGACTCTACAAATGTGCTCTATTTAAACATTAAAGATTTCAACGGTTAAACAAAAGTAGTTTATAGTTATCCTCATTTTATTGGACAAAATATACCTTTGGCTGTTGAACTGTTTGTTATTTAAAAATATAAATTTTTTTTTACTTCATGTTAATAAATCTCTTATTCTTATTAAAAAAACAAATTTAAGGAAGGCAAAAATTTCATATTACTTTTTATCTTATGCTTGTGTTTGTGTCATAATTTTGTGTTTCCAGGAAGGGAATCGTATTCAAATTTCAAACCAAATGACCAGCATGAGATGTCTGCATTTTATAAATGCGCCCAACTCCATAACACTGTTCCAGATAAGCAGCCTAATATGCCTATTGAAAATTTCAATAATTAGTGTTTCTCTGAGTTTTTGAGACAAGGAGAGACTGTTTTGGGACGGTGAGTCCATAAGGCCAGTTTATCGTGGTTAAGATATCTCTGAGCGTTATCCATAATGATAGGCATCTAATGTTATTATTATACAAAGACAACTGATTTCATGTATTTAAAAATAATCAATGAACAGTCCAGTCAGGAACAACAGCTAATGATTACCAGAAATCCAAATCCATATGTTGATATTCCAATACGATCCATAGAGTCTTCAGTGGGGCATAAACACCCAAGTCGAACCATCATTTTCATTTCTGAATGTGACATACACTGTCCGTCATCAATCACAGAAAGGACTGGTATATTTTGTTGGGCCCTTTATAAAACTCCCTCTGAATTGATATATGCAACCTGTTGAAAACAGTCAGCTCAACATCTGAATTTATAATCTTATAAAAAATGCAAAAAGGAACCTTATTTAACAACCAATTCAGCTTAAATTATTAGAGCTTACTTTGATGCATTAGCATCCCTGGCAATATCAATCAGCTCAGCAAGAGCACCAAAAGCCCATCCTTCGTGAAGTTTATGAAGTGTATTAAAGAAGTTAAGCCCATAGTAAGATACAACATACTCCACAACTTCACCACTATTGGGTAATTCCTTGAAACGATAAGCAACAGCAACATGATCCCAATTTGCCGGATCTTGTCCAGCAGGAGGTGTTATCAAGAACTCATAATTTTCATGTTGGCAAACTGCAACCTATAGTAGATACCATAAACATGATTTTCAAATCATCTTTTCAAAATTGGTGCACCAATTTGATTGCACTGGCTAAATGTTCAAACATAGGTTATACCTCATGCAACTGTGCACACATCTTTACATATAGAAAGTTTTGACAGCAAACACGCATTATAGTTAAGCCCAGCCATTTTTCATAAGGGTCTTCAAAAAAAAAAACAGAAGCAGCAAAACTCTCAATATGAAAATTACTACTAATAAAACAAAGTAAACCCCATCCTGTGGCAAAAGCAAATAACGCTACTTCTCTCATTGGCTATTTTATATAATAGGAAGCATAATGAATTTATGTGATGAAAATGAAACATGCACATGCTTTATAAACAGCGAAGTAGGGAAGCAAATTAGATCTTCACCTCATCCTTATCAAGGAGGTAAGTAAGAAAATTTTGCCACTCATCATTTTGATAGTAAACCGCATGAAAGTAAACTTGAGGCAAACTTTTGAGCGGATAGTAAGCTGCAGGAGTAAATTCCCTGATGTGCAAGGATTCAAGGCTGTAAAGGTATTCAAATATAGTCACTTAGTATGAACAATCTCTTAAAACATAAAAGTAAGAAGAGACAAAATTTAATGCCATCTGAATAAATTGTTCACATAGATGATGAGCAAGTACATGCAAGCTGGAGTGGCAAGCATCTTCCAATATACACCACATTTTACAGCTGTTGAGGCAAGTTAACTCTTGCAATTTCAGAACTGATTTTTACATAAATAAACGACTTTTCTGCCATTTTGCCTAAAGGGAAGTTTTATCATCAAGGTAGAACTAAAATGTATTTCTAATACACCAAACATATCAAACAACTAAAATAATCCAGCCATCAGCGCTACCTTATAAGCATAATCTGTCAAGATAATCTTACATTTTCACTGGAGAATTAGAACATGAAACTTGGCCGATTTCCTTGCCATCTTTCAAAAGCATTATAAGGATGGATGATTCATCTGGTCTCCCATAAAAATGCAAGAGTCAAGTGTCAAATATATCCAATATAAATTCATTGCATTATCACACTCATTATTTTCACTATATAAAAAGAGCTCAACATGTTAAAATCTAGCACTCAAATTTACTTTTCCTATTATTCTTAAGAACAGTGATGAGCATACCTTCTTCAAGGAACTTGTCAATAATCAAGATTGGATACACATTACATATACATGATTTATTCAATGCAACAACTTTCTATAAGAAGCTTATTAAATATCAAAATATTACACATCATATCATCTTCATCTGAATATTATTTTGTTTGAGAAGAAAAGTTTCAACTAAATGGATTTAGGATTACAAATCTACATCTTCTTTTGATGAAATCCAAATAAATTTAAATGAGTAGAGCAACTACCTTCTTCGTGGTGCTTATTCAAATCCAACTCCATGTTCATCAACTACAAGAAAGATAACAAAAACGCGGGAATGAATCAAGATAAACTACTCCAATGCCATATGCAAATTAACAAAAAGGCATCACAGACAAGATGCATTCTGATTACCTCAGATAGCTTGGAGTGCCTATTTAAAATTTGAAAGCTTTGTTGAAAAAGAGAACAAGTTGGAACACACACTCAAAAGCAAAAGCTTACAATATAAGAAATGACTCTCCCAACCAAATTATTCCTGCTGTGTGACCGCCCAGTAAACTTTCTTTGTTAGAATGGAAGATGAAGACCTCTGATTTAAAACGAGAAAGCTAATAATGGCAAGCCAAGATTTATCTTTACGTTATTAGGGTTTCTCCTGTGGACCGATCAATCAGCCACTGCTAACATTAATTCAGATATCCTCATTTATTAATATCCAGCCAATTTGGCATTATCCCCATGTCCATGCATTATTGCCGTAGCTGTTGGCCGCCTTTGTTAGAAACGTTAACAAAATTACTGCATATGAATTCTGTCGAGATTCTATTCAGCCCGCTAAATCTTATTTCCACTGCAAAATGTTAATTTCTTATTAATGCCTTCCGTTATTCAACGGCTATTTTCTGCATAAAAGAATTTATCAGAGCTATTGATTTATAACAGATTCTTGAGCAGCCTGGTGCGGGAGATTGGCATGGCGGTGAAGTTGTTGAAGACATCCCTGCTGACGGGTTGGTACTTCAACTTGCACGCTCCAAACTCATTCCTGCAAGGTCCAAAGTGCAGTAAACAGGAATGAGCTAATTTGAGAATGATTATTCTAGGTGTTTGTAGAACGTGTTGGGCCTAAAAAAATATAAAGACAAAAAAGGCTTTATATATATATATATATATATAATTCAAAAAAATAAATTAAATTTATTATACTATATAATAAATATATAACTTAATTATTATAATTATAATGTAAATATTATCCAAAACATATATCATTGAAATTTTATAAGTTAACTTAGTTATTAATTTATTTTATTATTATTATTATGTATATTATGAGTTTTTTCAATTATATACATATATACACACATTATAGTAAATATTTTTTATTTTATTTTTAAATTATTATTTATTTGTTTATTCATCATCATCATCATATATACTTCATTTTTTCTTGAATCATGTATATATTGATCTAATAAATTTATATTATACTATATAATAAATATTTAACTTAATTATAATTATAATCTAAATATTATCCAAAATATATAATATTAAAATTATATGGGTTAATTTAATTATTAATATAACTTGTAATAATTAAATTATGAAATAATGTTAAAAATATATACTAATATAAGAAATCATTTTTTTGTTGATGCGAGGAGGATGGTGTTGTGTGTGTGACCCAATAAACCTACTACTTGGGCTTGGCTATAGCCACTGTCCATGGCTTTCATTTGTCTACAAGTGTGGTGTTTATCATGTGGGGGATGCTTTGGGGGCTCTCTGTGTTGGAGGGGATAGTTTCTAGTTTCCTTTGCATGTTGTGGGTTCGTTTGGTGGGGTTTTGTTGCTATTCACAAGGGTTCTCTTTCCAAAGTGTGGTGTTTGAGGTCAGAGCTTGGGCGTTAGATTGTTTGGCTACAAATTTGGTTTTTTCATTCTATTATGAGGGGTGCAATTTAGTTTCTAACCCTAGTTCTTGGGTTAGAACCTTTTGTTTTTAATGAGCTATGGGGTCTCCCTAAGGGCCTGTCAAGGTTGTTAACTTGTCCTTTAAGGAGGAAATTAATGGAGGAATCCCTTCTTCCTTGATTCATGGGAAGGCAACTAACTTCTTGGCTAATGCCTTAGTAGATTCAGCTAATGCAAATAAGGAAGGCTTTATTCTAGTCAAGTTGTGTAATAAAGGGAGGGGTTTGAAAAAACCTTTCAAGGAACATCAACAAGAAGGGTTCCAAAATAGGTTTGATATATTAGAGTCTTTTGATGAACATGACTTAATTACTAATTCCCAAAAACTAGGTGTTGAGGCAATTTTTGTTCAAGTCAATTCAAGTAAGGTTGGTAGCATAGAATATTTGCAAGAGGTCAATGTCAGTGTGTTGGTGCTCAAAATAGTGATGGGGGTTAGCTTTCTTTTGGGACCCCTGTAAGCTCACCCCTCTTTGGTGGATGACCAATAGACATTTGATTTTAATTGTGGCTTCTAATGTAGATTCAAGTGAGTCTATTATTTTTATGAATATGTATGATCCTATGGATCTTCCTAGTAAGGTTGATTTGTGGACCCATATTAAATAAGTGTGGTCTTTGGCCCATTTTCATCCATGGATCCTAACAGTGGACTTTAATGCTATTGTGAATTTGACAAAGAAGCAAGGAGGGTTGGTAAGGTTGGATGCTACTTCTATGTTGCTTCAAGGGGATATTTACTCTCTGGGTGTAATGGATATTCAACCTAGTAATGGACAGCTTACTTGGAACAATAGAAGATGTAGCAGGGATTCAATCTTAGAGACATTGGATAGGTTCCTTGTTTCCATCTATTGGCTAAGTAATCATTGGATTTATAGCTTAAAAAATTTGGATTGGAAGGGATTCGATCACTGGCCCATAAAGTTGAAGATATTTATGTTGAAAACTTCAAAGAAACCCTCTTTCATGTACCAACTAATGTGGTTACGTGTGGAATCCTTACATGATCTTATGGCCATTTGGTGGCAGGAGGGTAAACCAGCTTATGGTACCACCATGTACTCTTTTGCTAAGAGACTGTAGTATGTGAAATATCAACTCAAGAGATAAAATAGAGAGTTTTTTAGAAATATTTTTCATTCTAAATCATATATACAATCTCGTTTAGATGTGTTTGTGTGTCAATCCAGGGAGTTTGGGCTTATGATTGAGAATCTGCAAAAGGAGTTTGAGTTGCTAAAGGAGCTCAATGAATGAGAATTTAGGGAGGAAATTTATTGGAAATAAAAGGCTAGGATTGAATGGCTTCAAGAAGGAGATAGGAATACATCCTTCTTTCACAACTCTTTCAATGATAGAAGAGAGAAGAACATAATCACTTCTATTCAATCATCTAATGGGAATCTCCTTTCTTCATCACATGGAATTTGTAGGGAGGTCATGCTCTTCTTTTTGTCGCTTCTCTTAGAGGATTATTGCCAAGAGGTATGGGAAGAGGGCTTGATTTTGGAATGCATCCCTCCTTTAGTGTTATTGTAAATGAATGAAGAACTCATTAAGCCTATCTCTCTTGAGGAGCTGGAAGGGGTTTCTTTTTAGATGAGGAAGGGAAAAGTTCTTGGACTAGATGGTTTTTTAGATTGAATTCTTTCAAGATTTTTGGGAGATTCTCAAACATGATGTGTTGGAGCTAGTTAGGGAATTATAAATCAGTAAGAAGATGTTACAAGCCTTGAAAGAAAATTTTCTTGCTCTTATCCCAAAAAGGAAGAGGTTCAATCATTTGATCATTTTAGGTACATTGCTTTATGTAATGTTGTTTATAAGATCATAACCAAGATTTTGGTGAAGAGACTTAAAAAGTTCCTGAACACCCTTATTTCAGAGGAACAAGGGGGATTTGTTGCAAGCAGGTAGATGTTGGATGGGGTGGTGATTGTTGGGGAGACTATTCATTCTATGTCAACTTCAAAGGGAAAGGCTATGTTTATTAAGTTAAATATTGAAAGGAAGCGGGTGAGCGGAAACAAATTCCTACACTAATCTAAGCATGGGAGAGTTACAAAAAAATTATTTTAACACCTTTAACAGTTTCAACTAGAGAAGCACATAGAGAATAGTGGAAATAGAACAACAAGTACACAAATACAATAAAAATAGATATACGTGGGGAAAACCCTTTCGGGTAAAAAACCCCACCCTCCAAAAGCACAATACTCTTGTATTACTTCAAATTGGAGTTACAATACAACCTTAAGTACAAGCCTTTCTTCAACAAGTGTTTTGTCACAAAACACCTATCTTGGAGACAATCCAAAAACACTTTGTTACCTGCAACAAAACTATGCATTCTGCAACTCAAGACACTCAATAAATAGAGTGTTAGAAGCTTCAAGAATCATCTAGAAGGTGAGGGGAATCCAAATCCACATGGCACAATATTCAATTCCTTAGACATGCATTTGGACAAATGTGACATATTCCCTTACACCCCTGGCAAGTGTCTAACATGCAAATATTCTTCTTCCAAGCTTGGGCACCTAGAATATGCTAAATATAAGCTATGATAGATGCCTTACACATCTTACAGTTATCATAGAATCTGTCATAGCTGACAACACTTACATATGTAAGAGAATATGTCATAACTAACTAAAAATAGCTAATTCTCTTACATCTTGTCATAACCCATCTTGGGCGCCACCTTTTTCCATGCATTCAAACATGCCTTATGACGTGTCATAGAATATGTCATATGTCATAGATTCCAAAGTGGAATTCCTATGTCTATTTGGGATGATGATGTGTCATCCAGTCACCTCCAACGAGGATGCCACCCAATTGGTGGGTCCCAATTAATGACATGACACCATAGGCAATTAAATAATACAAATAGATATTAATTACATCAATAAATCAATATTAGGACTCTAAGGTTAAGACACCTTAATCCCAACATTCTCCCACTTGTCGAAGACCTGCCAAGAGTCATACAAAATCATTTGCTTAGGGCCCCAAGGCCTATGGAATCGGAACACCATCTGAACTTCTTCATGCTCACTAGTTTTTTCAGTGCATCTGCAACATTCACCAAAGTGTCAACCTTCTCCAAGTTCACCTTTCCATCCTCTACCATATCACTAACAAAATGATATTGTACATTGATGTGCTTTGTTCTAGCATGGAAGGTAGGATTCTTTGCTAGACAAATTGCACTTTGACTGTCACAACAAATAGTAATTTATCCTGCATCTAAACCAATATTAGAACATAATCTCTTAAGCCAAATGGCTTCCTTACAAGCTTGAGTGGCTACCATATACTCTGTCTCTATCGTGGATAATGCGACTACAACTTGTCGCTTACTCATCCAACTAATAGAGCCACCAAACATCATAAATAGATAACCACTGGTGGATCTTCTACTGTCAATCTCACCTTCCCAATCTGAATCCGCATATCCTCGAATGCTCATAGAATGTTGGGGTCTAGTAAGATAACCATGAAAACACAAGGCATACTTGAAAGTACCACGTAAATATCTAAACACTCTATTAACCGCATCCCAATGCACCTGTCCAGGATTAGCCATAAAATGGCTAAGGAATCCCACTGCTTGGGAAATGTCTGGTCTTGTACACATATCACATAAATCAAACTTCCAACTACACTCACATATGGTACTCTATTCATGTCCTCCATCTTAGTAGGATATTTTGGACAATCATTCACAGAAAGCTTCATCCCTTGCATCACAGGGACAACTAACTTTCTTCAATCTACCATGTTGAATCTCTCCAATACGAAGTTCACATACTTTCTCAGGCTTAACCAAATCTTTCTGTTAGCTTTGTCTCTCATGATTTCCATTCCCAAAATGTACCTAGCTGCACCTAGGTCTTTCATCTCAAACTGTGCTGGCAACTAAAACTTCAAATATGAAATCATACTTTTACCGTGGGTAAACCCACAATTGTGGGTTACAATTTTTTGAACGAAGAATAATTAGAAATTCTCATCAAAAAATTTAAAATGGTTTACCCCTTCTAATGAAGGGGGTTCGAATGAACCACCCCCTTCTAATGAACCCCCCCTTCTAATGAACCCTCCCCCCTTCTAATGAACCCCCCTCCTTCTAATGAACCCCTTTTGCACCATATAAGGGGGTTCAATGAACCCCCATTCTAATGAACCCCCTTTTTTCACCTTCCCCCTGCCATTTCAAAATTTATGCATTTTTTTTACTATCGAAGCTTGGGAAGGAGGTGCAAATGGAGTCAAATTGATAAACCAAGTTGGATGATTGTAGTGATTGAAACATGCTTTCCAACAACTATAAATTTAATATATTTTGTTTTTATTTTATATTTTATTTTTTAGTTTTACTATACATAGGTTTTTCACCGAATGTCAAGTTCGATGAAAAATAATTATGGAAAAATAGTAAATTTAAGGGGGAAAATTTGAAAAATATATATCTACTAGATATTGATGTCCTTGTTCTAACAAAAAAAGAAAAATTGAATTTCAATGCATACCAAAAACGTTATGCAAGCTAAAGTGCACCTATGTCTAAATTATAAATGTTTTGAATTCAAAACTTAATTAAAAGAAAAATATTCAACAAAATGCTATGAAACAAAATGAAAGAACTAGATACTTGTGTTACCAACATAAATTCAAAAGAATTAGAATTTTATCCTTTGTAGAAAAAAAGTTATACGAGCCAAAGTACACACCACTTTTAAAAAATGTTGTTTACTATTAAAAACTAGTTATCAAAGGAGACAGAAAAAAATTAAAATTTAATTTCAATTTTTTTTTTAAAATACATTTAAAATGTCTGGATAAAATATCACAAATCACTAGTTTACATCATTTTTCAAATTCTAATATTTTACCTACTATAAGTGTTAGAAAGTGAAGTTTTCTCTGAAAATGTTGATTCAATGTCAAAGTTTGGCCAAAAGTGTAACCCATTATTGTGGGATGACCCCATTCCCAATAAACAACATATCATCTACATATAGGACAATAATGAGAATGCGACCATTATTAGTTTTGAAGTAGACACAATGGTCAAATTTTGATCTCTAAAATCCCAATGACAACACATAGGTATCAAACTTCTGATACCACATTCTAGGAAACTGTTTCAAACCATAAAGAGGCTTCTTCAATTTGTAAACCAAATTTTCTTTACCTTTTTCAATGAAATGCTTTGGCTATGACATGTAAAACTCTTCCTCCAAATCATCATGAATGAATGTTATCTTCACATCCATTTGTTCCACTTCTAAGTCATATGCAATTGTAAGTGACAACAGAAGTCAAATAGATATCAACTTTGCTACAGGAGATAATATCTCCCCATAATCAACTCCCTCCACCTAGGAAAACCCCTTATCAACCAATCATGCCTTATACTTCTCAACACAGCCATCATAACCACACTTTTTCTTGAAAATCCATTTACAACTAGCAAGTTTACGTCCAACAGGGAAAGGTACCATATCTCAAGTCTTATGTTTCTTTAAAGAAACCATCTCTTTGTCCATGGATTGCATCCAAGAATCTAAATCTCTCATACCCAATGCCTCTCTAATCATCCTAGGCTCATCAGTATTAGTAATCAACGAAAATATGCAACTGGAATCCGATAATGAATATCCAAACCTTTCTAGTTGTTGTCTAACTCATGTAGACATCCTCAAAGGTTGAGGTTGAAGTTCTCCTTCTTCTTTGGAACTTTCAAAGCTACTTGAGCTCTCCTCATCATCAGGTCCAATAGGAGTACTTGGTTCTTCTTTCTTCGAAGTAGGAAGAATCTGAACTACCTCCTTTTTTTGTTTCTCCTCTTTCTCTTGTTGCAACTCAATAGAGGAAAGTTTCATCTCTCTAAAAATCACACTTCTACTATAAAGAACCTTTTGAACTTCTGGATCCCAAATCTTGTACCCTTTCACACTGACACCATAGCCGATAAAGAAACACTTAATAACCTTGTTCTCCAACTTAGAACTCTTCTTAATCAGAACATGAGCATAAGCTTCACAACCAAATACTCCAAGATGTCTCATTGAAGGCTTTTTACTAGACCATGCCTCCATGGGTGTCTTACCAACAAGTATTGATGTTGGAGATTTATTGATCAAATAACATGCAGTGACTGCCACTTCAACCCAAAATTTTGTTCAAGGCTAGCACCACTCAACATACTCCTAGCCCTATCCATCAACATTTTTTTCATCCTCTCTGCAACTCCATTTTTCTGTGGAGTGTAGGGAGTTGTCTTATGTCTCTCAATCCTGTGCTGTTTATAGAACTTTTCAAACTCTATAGAAAAAAACTCACCACCATTATTAGTACTCAAACACTTAATCTTTATACTATTCTAGTTTTCTACCAAGGCCTTAAACTTTTTAAACCGACTAAAGACTTCAACTTTACTTTTGAGGAAATAAAAAAATGTCCTTCTACAATAATCATCTATGAAGGAAACAAAATATATAGATTTTGATAACGAAGGAACATTTACAAGACTAAAAACATCTGAATGTACATAATCCAAGACCCCAGAAGACTTATGAGAACTAGAGTAGAAAGAAACACGATGTTGTTTTCCATATACACAATGTTCACAAAAGTCAAACTTGAGATTACAATCATCAAGGCCTTCAACAATGCTCTTATTTTTCAGGGTTCTAAGACCCTTCTCACCAATGTGACCAAGTCGTTGGTGCCATAACATTGTCTTCTCTGCAAGAAGCTTCATTTCCATAGAATGAGCACCCTTAGGTACCCAAAATGCATGACCATTGGATGTAGTTGGAATATGCTTCTTCTTTGCACAATTTAATGGTGAGGATGAGGAATTCAGAGGTCTCTTCTTTATTACATTAGAAGAACTATTTCACTGTAGAATGCATGCATCAAGCTAAAACAAAGTGCCAATACGAACGCCCTTAGCCAACACCATAGCTCCTCTTGTCATATTGCATCCTCCACCAGAGAAAACAAATTGCACTCCCAAATCATTTAATTTACTTACAGAAAGTAGGTTTCATGAAAAACTCAGGATATGCAAGACACCATCAATCCCCTTCACTCTTCCATTAGGAAATTTGATTTTCACTCTTCCACAACCAACAATCTTCAGGTGAGAGTCATCACTTAGGTACACCTCTCCGCCATTGTACTCCTCATACTTCGAGAACCAATCTCTATGAGAAGTCATGTGAAAGGATGTGTTAGAATTGTGAAACAAGCACAAAACCACGAGCCACATGATCAAACAACAAACAAATACACTTTCCACACAAGATATCTATAAACAAGAATTGCTATCTTCTTTAACAAGAAAAATATACAAAAGAAACTTTCAAGAAGATATGAAAGCTCCAGATAATATCCGAGAGATAATTACAATGAGGGTTGAATGCTTATAAGAGAAAATCCCTAAATGAGAAAGAGATCAAATCATGACAAGTGTCAACATCACATGAGATGTGACATATGATTTAATATTAACTCAATTAATAAAAGCAATCCTAAGTTTACCTTAAGTGCGAGAGTAAATTAGACTAATAATAAATTAAAGATTAATTAGTTATTAGCTAATGTATGATAAATCTAACACCCCCCTTAAGATGAACTTAGGGAGTAGCTAAAAACCCTAAAAATAATGCATGATGGGTCCCGACAAATAAGGCCAAACGACGTACCCATGTATAAACAAAAGATCGAGCTATAATGTGGAGAAATAGAGAAAACCTCATGGGAAAAACTCTACTCCAAAAAGAGATGAAATCCAAGTAAAGGACTGAAGAAGCCTCTAAACAAGGAAAGGTTGTCCCAAAAGATAGGAACAAATGATGAACAAAAGAACACCACTAAAGCATGAAGAATTTTCAAACACTTGTTGGCCTCCTACAATGATTTGAAATAACTAAGCCTTTACAACCATGACTCAGAGATTGGACATCTAATCTGAATAGCTATCTCAATCATCATGAAGGTGCATTTAAATTCTCAACCCAGGGACATGAACTTGAAATGGGCTAGCACAATATGTGCACTAGGAACTCTCAAGTAGCCATTTATACTCTATAGCTAAGAAACACAATACTGAAAGTAAATTGCTAGAAAAGGAAATAAAGAAAATGTTGAACATCAACAAACAACTAAGCTAAACTAAAATGCATAATGGGTATAAAAGATTTAAGCAACAAACAAGAAATTACTCTGTCTGCTTTGGTTGTAGGAAAAAAAACACATAATGGACTTTTAGTGGGTGCAGGAACAGTCGATGCTAGATTTCTAACTAAGTACTAAACAAAAAGTAATACTAAACTAATGCTAAACTAATAAAGAAAATTACTCACCAAGTGGGCCCCCTTGAATAAGTATCCTATAAACTAATAGGAACTCAAATGCTCAAACTCAGGATCTTTATTTCATTCACTATAAATCATGCATACAAAGAGTAATGTATTGAAACTGGAGAATGAGTACAATCGTGCAACTTCTTCCTCTATTCTTCACTAAAAACTAACTTAAAAACTAAACTAGGAGGAAGGAGCATCAAATTATTTATGCTATGACTAAAACAAGGCAGTCAACTCCACAACCGGGAGGACGCCAATTAGGGAAAGCAAGGAAAGTGGAGCGATGGTGGTTACACATGCATGGAATCTGGTTAGACATGCAAGTTAGATGTAGACCTAGCATAGCAGTAAGGCCCATGCATGCTTAATCATTATGGTCCACAACAGGGCGGTTACATTTAGTTCACACAAAGAATCTTTGCTGTCAGCTACCTTTGACTTGGAGTGATTCCTTAGCTGGACATTATGGAGCATACCCAGCTAGTGGTGTCTTCCTCAAATTAGCACAATAAATCTGCATGGCAAGGTCAATACACATAATAACTACACATCTATAACCACTCTAAGAAACACTCATTAACCACATGCAAAATTAATATAGATAGTCCACATTTTATGCCAAATGTCATTAAAGCTTGCAGGGATAGGATAATATCAAATGTCAATGGTTTGAGAGAAACATTATGCAAATTCCAACATTTAAGCATTAAAGTCCATGATATCTATGAGCAAATAGACTGCATTTTCTACCCAAAACTAGACCAAAAACTAGGCTCATCACTCCCCCCAACCTAACATTTTGTTGGTCCTCTAGCAGGGGAAGAGTTCTTCT
>VDFB02096815.1:0-28232 GCA_007258455.2 Sequoia sempervirens
TTTCTTCTAAATATTTTTTAGTTCCTAAAATAAAAACACCATTGTGCAAGATACATTAAGTAGGTTATATCATTATCGTGCAAGGATATCCTGGGCATTGCTTCGCTATCAGTCAGACATCCATAGCCCCAACAGAGATACCTCTGGTTCCTTCCAAGCATATCTCTACTACTAGCTGGGTGTCCAAAGCCCCAGTATAGATACTTGGGTCACCAATTTTAACTAATCCTGTATCATTATTTTATTCTCTTTTTTTTCATTTCACTCATGTGTATAAATAATTCTTTTATACATTCCCAGTTCCTAGGAGTTCAATCCCAAGGAATGGGTTTAGAGCCACCATTGATATCATGGAAATGGTATAACTCTAGATTTTTCACTTGAGACAAGGTGAGCTCCTATTCAGAAACTAACCAAACTTCAAAGATTTAATGTCATAGTTTTAAATATAGATTTATTTGTTGTTCATAGAGGCTCCTTAAATATCATCATGTCTTGTAGATCCCTCATATTTGTGTCAAAATAGATGTAAACCAAGGATTCTTGAATAAAATAGAAGTATCTCGAGAATGTGCAAATCAAAGTCTCAGACAAGGTGCCCTAAAAAATAACCTTCATACACAATCATTTTCCAATATTAGTATAGGTTTCTCGTATATTTCTCTATTCTCAATTGCTAGAAATTTATTTGAGAGACAATTCTTAAGAACAACAATATCTCCTTTCACTATTCATGGAAGACATCTCTTTATAAACTTATTGAGTCATGTGGAATGATTATTTTTCATCTTTAATCTCCTCCCATTTCTAATTCTTCCATCCGTAGTTTATATCTATATTTTTATAGGGATTTCTATGCTTTCTATCTTCTTAAAACTCTAGCTATTAGCTCTTTGTCTATTTTATTTTGGAATCTATAAATTCAATGGTTGGCACTAACAAAATTTATAAATTAAATGGTTGGCACTATTATATTTCAACATGGAGTGATTCATCTTAACTATGTGCATAAAATTAGAAGGATTTAGTTTGGTGTTCATAGGAAAATATTAGATGTTGATCAAGAGTGTAGTGAAATAATTTCTTCTTTTCCATTTGAATTTGAATAATTTTCTTGTGGATTTAATTAAAATGAGATGGCTACTAGGTACGATGAATCTATAGCTAGATATAGTGATAGCCTTTATTCCCAGAATGGTTAAGATGTCATTATTGATCTAATCATTGGATTATCACATTTTACCCTAGGTGTTCAAGATAAATAACAATTTTGAAAGGTATGAATCAAAATATCATAACCTAGATTTGGGTTGCCTTTCTCACTCCTATGGGTGGTTTCATCCTTGTTCCAATGATGATTCAATGATGATCAACTCTTTTATGAAGGTTATTTTGAACCTAAAGGCTAAATAATCTACTAACCTAGTCACCTTCAAGGTTTTTTGGGCATTTGTTGTTTTTACTCTAGGGTTTCAATTGAAGTCATTGTGAGCGAGCAAGTTTGAGAAAAATGCTACAACCCTATTTTTTTAATTTTATATTTCATGGTTTCATTTGAAAGGTACTCGATAGAATACCTTTTTCTCAAAAAATTTATGACTGCTTTGTTTATTCCATGTAGGCTTTATATTGGCAACACTTGGTTGTGGGAGAAACATCTTTGAGTGAGTATGTTTTGAATGAAATCCTTTTGATAGAAACTATTTAGTTGGCTAAAAGTGTGAAATATGTTTGTACTTTTACCTTACAGGCATGAATACCTCATCTTTCTCAGTATCAACTTGTCAATTGTTTCTAAAAACACTAGATTGTATGTGTTGTGACTATGTACCACCACATTACAACATTCACCTCATGTCCTACATCATGTATTGAAGAAAAAATTCCTCTATGTTAGTTCATCCCTCCTATCATACCTTAGAGCCCTCTACAAAAATAACATATACCCATTATCAATGTAAGGATTTAAAGTTGTGTTATCCACCTTGCATAATGTTATAAATGTAATATTTGTTAATTATTTGGTGTACCTAGGGAATCTATGGATGCATGTATCACATGGGTCTAGCATTCTTGGGGCCACTTTATGTGTTGTATGTAACATTGTATTAAATATTTAATTTGCACATGGGAATAATATTTAATATTGGGAAAAATTGCTACCAATATTAAATGAGGGGTTAATGGTTTTGTAAGATCATGTTATTAGTTACATGGTTTTATGTAATACCACTTGGTGGTTTTGTGTGAGATATTTTCTATAAAAGAAAACACATGGGTAGTTTAAGGTTGGAAGGTTGGCTAGTTGGTAGTTTAGCTCTTGTTAGCATTTGTGAAGTTTGAAGCATGGCATGGGATTAGTAGTTTACAGTAGCAATTTACATAAAATGCTATTAAGATCTTAATCTTTAAAATTATTCATAGAGAACTTCAAAATATATTATAATGTTTGCTATTGAATAACCACATAAGTAATGGAAATACTTTAGAGCTAAATTTTTTTCCCATCACCAAAGAAAATTTCCCTAAAGTATATCTGTATTTTATAGTATATTGCTCTATTCACCCTCATATAGATTGAAATACATTTACATAAATTCTCTAGCCCAAATTATAGAAAGTATCTTGGGTGGATGGTGTTTCCATTTTCATTTGGTAGTAGATCCGTAGTTTGTGGTTTTGTATGACCATACGACAGATTGGATTTGGTTGTGGTTGGATCTGGGATGGCCAGTTGCCAAGGATGTTGAGTAGGTTTTGCAGAGTTTTTAATGGATTTGAGATTATTTGGGGTTTATGATGTGGTATTTTTTTGTGAATCTAGGTTTTATGGATCTTTGTTAGTAAAATGGATTTTATAGGATATTCATAAATACTGATGCTAACTGTAGAAATTTGTAGAATGACCTTAGGAAAAAATAAACTTCCATGGATCGGAGAATCCCGAAGATAGAAGATTGACATAAAATTCAGCCTATTTTGGTCACTATGAAAAAATGCAACTTTTTTTGCCCCTTGCCTTATTCAGCGATACGACTGTCAAATTTGTAATCGCAAGAAAAATAAATTAAAAAAAAGTATGCATTTTATTAAAAAGTTATTTTCCCTATGCATTTTTTTATTAAAACCCAAAAAAATTAAATTGAAAAATAAAAAGAAAAATATAAAGGTTGTGGGGGGTCCATAAACCCCCTTGCACAGTTGGGTATTGTGCAACATACCCTGTGGTACTGGTGCCAGTAGTACCATTAGGGTACTACTGAAAATACCTCCTTTTTGCCAGTAGCTAGGCTAGTGGGGTATATCCCTCTAGTCCGTTGGAAATCCAATGGGGTGGAAGCCTTAGCCCCTATGAGCAAACAATAAATTTTAGTTGTCATTAAATATTTTAAAATAAATCTACCCAAAACAATTAAAGTCCACTAAAAGTTTTAATTATTAAAAATTAACTACTTTAAATATGATGTTGGGTCTGCAACCTGGTGCATATACCAAGCACCACTAGCGAGATGTGGTGGCTCTACCCGAGGCCATCCTTATTTTTCTCTAATAGCCAAATTGTGTAACTTTATTTTAGGGGGCATAACTTTTGTCTAGGGTGTCCATTTTTTGACTTCTTATACTCATTGGAAAGGTGGTTTTGAGCACTACATTGTGGTATTAGTGGACTTTCCATTTTTTTTGTTTAGATAGTGATTTGATTGTTGTAAGTTAGATGTTCCTTTCAGGCTTGGAGGGGTCATAACTTGTGCATACAAAGTCAAATTTTGGACTTCTTATAGTCAATGGAAATCTTGTTTAGAGAACTAAATAATGGATAAGGTTTGAAGATGTTTAGGAATGGTTTTTTTATTTATTTCCATCTGAGTTGTTTATGGGTTTTTTTGACTATGGTGATTTTGTGAGCTTATGGATATTCAACTCTTGGTGATTTGATGTTGGATTCATTGTATACTTACATGTACATCTCTAATTACTCTCATTTGACATGGTTATTAGTATATTTTTGGATTTTTATGTTGTATTTTTTCACCTACGAGTTTGGTAGGTTGTAGGTTGTCTATGCTTACATATTGCATTTATGAATTGGATGTGTGTTGTCTATTCCCATAGATGCTTTAGTTTTGTTATAGATTTATATTTTTGTCTTGATTTAGTCATTTGTTTTGTTGGTTTGGTTGTCATGTTGAGGAAGAGAGATGTCATTAATAGGTGCAATCATTTTATGGAACCTATGTAGTTGACTATGTGATGCAAACTCATGTGACACAGTTGGATTGTGTTGATGGTAAATTTGGTGGTGATCATGGTGTCATGGATGGTCCTTGTGCTTTAGGGACTTTGGCATGACATGATTGTTTATGCAGGTAATTTGTTGGTGGTGTTGGATTGATTCTTGTTTGGTTTGTGGTTGTGTATCTTCTTGGCTTGAGGATCATGGTTATGGTTAATCTTCATTGAGGAGGTTGTTATCACAATGTCATGGATAACTTGATTACATGATTTAGTGGGAGCTTGTGACAGTGATGGTTTGGCAGTTGTATCTTCTTTGTTTGGAGATCATCATTTACACTCTTCCCTTTGGGAGCTCAATGTTGAGTTCTTTGATCATGTTGGGGCCACAAATGATCTTCATTTAGAGGATGGTTGTCATGATTCCATAGAGAGATTGGTATCATGGTTGGAACGGGCTTCTTGATAGTGGATTCACCCACTTGGTGGTGGGCGATCTTCTTCTGCGGAGATGGTTATCTTCATGTGGTATGGATATTTTGACATCTTGGTTAGCCATGAAGGACTATTTAGTCTTTATTTTAGGTGTCATGATTTGTCTTTTGACATGTGATCCTTTTTTGATAGGATGGTTTTGTTATTATGTCATGGTTTATACTCCAGTTTTAAGATTAAGTATTATTTGGCAGCAGTATGTTCAATAAACTCTGAAATCTCACAAGAAATCCTATCCATAATTCCTCATCTCTTCTCTAAAATTAAATTCAAACAATTGACGCATTGGTTCTCTTGGTATTGGGTGCATTGATCATTTTCTTGGGAGCTTCATGATGATGCTATGTTGCATTTGGATTTTGACATGAATTGATTCGTTACTGGTACTCATGGATACTTGGAGACATAGGTGAGGCTAGGATATCTCTTGTGATTAGAGACATGTGTTAAGATGGTTACTCATTGATGAGGTTTCAATTGGAAGTCTGAGGAGCCTACACCTTGGTTGGATGTGAGTTCAACATGGACCTATGAGGAGATTGTTCTTAGATGAGTCATTACGACTTGGATATCTTGGAGGAGTATTCTCATACCCACTCTTGGTCTACTCGATGATTAATCATCTAAGGTATTTCCCATTGTTATTTTGAAATGCATTATGTTTTATGCTTTATTCTCTCATGCATATGGATCTTGAGCTATGGTTTTCTAGTTTTGGAGGGTTCATTTGAGGGATGTTTATGTGTTTATCTCCTTATACATTATGAGATTATTCATAGATGTTAAGTTTAGGAGATATTATTAGGCTTATTTCCTTCATTGGGAATAAATTTTGTTTGATCTTCCTTTGGTTTGAGATGCATACATCTTGATTATGGTTATACATGGATAGTATTATTCTCTTTGGGGTTTTATATAGATCATATTATCACATCTTATAATTTAGAGGTGTGTGTAGAATTACATGCTATAGTTTTTATTTGCATGCTCTCTCCTTTGTCTTGTTCTACTTTCTAGATGTTTGTATTCACATGACATTGGATTTGAGATCTTGCATGGAGCTATAATAATCACTATTTTTGTAATCATGCATTGTTCATTGTTCTTTGGTGATGACATGGAGGTTCTTTTATCTCTTTCCTTGGTTGAGTATGAAGAACTTGGGAGAGCTATGGAGACTTGCGGTGAGAGATGTATTGCAACATATTGGTTTGCAAGATTTGCATATCTTTGTGGATATTCATTGGTACTACATGATGTTTTTTACACTTATATATACATGATGCTATTGGTAGATCTTGGATTCCTTGATCATTTTTATATTTGAGATTACCTACGTAGTGGGAGTTCCTAGTTGTGTATGTTCATTATATGACAGGTTTAGAACTTGGAGCCTGTGATTGTATGTTATGGGTTGTATATGTTGATGGCATGAGGCCCACTTTCTATTATAAAATTATACCTTTGAGGTATGGATAGTTGGATGCGTTAGCATCTTTTGTGGGTGCTATTTTTAGCTATGGTGATTATATCTTGACAAATATTGATACGTACTTGTTACCTTTAGATTGAGTGTTTGTGTATTGGGATATCAATTGGAGGTAAGACTTATGCTTCTTTGTGACAAATTGTATGGAATCTCTTTGGATAGATTCTTATCTTTGTGTGTTGGCATGATGGAGGATGAGAGAATTCATTCTTGAGATGGTGGTCACCTTGATTCTTGTTGCAGGTATCCTAATGGAGCACATGGATCACTTTGATGCCTTGATGGTATATGTGGCTATGGGGATTGTTCCCTTGTTCATGTTTGAGTTTACTTGTTTACCCCTTATGCAATGTATACAACAAGTGGGATAATATTAGGAAAAATGTGTGTTGTCCACCTTGCCTAATGTTATAAATATAATATTAATTTACTATGTGGTGCACCTAGGAAATCTAGGGATGTGTGCATCACATGGGTCTAGCATTCTCGGGGCTGCTTTGTGTGTTGTATGTAACATCAAGGATTAAATATTTAATGTGGGTTTACACATAGGAATAATATTTAATATTAGGAAAAATTAATACCAATATTAAATGAGGGGTTAATGGTTAAATGTAAGCTCATGGTATTAGTCACATGGTTTTATGTAATACCACTTGGTAGATTTGTGTGAGCTTGTTTTTATAAAAGAAAACACATGGGTAGTTGTCTAAGGTTGGAAGATTTGCTAGTTGGAAGGTTAGCTCTTGTTATAATTTGAGAGGGTTGAAGTATGGCATGGGATGTGTGGTTATATATGCTTGTTCACATGGAGTGCTTGTTGAGGGCTTAATGTTTCAAATAAGGTGTTCATGGAGGAATTTGAAGATGTCTTACAATGTTTATTTCTGAATAATACACAAGTGATGTATGCTTTTGGAGGCTTGGATTTTCCCCCTTGAGGGTTTTCCCAAGGTATATCTATGTCATAATTGATGGTATGTTGTCTATTCTTCTGCATATGGATTCTGAATTCCTTTTTCCATAGATTTCTCTATTTGGGTTATGTGGAATTTATCTTGGGTGGATGCATATTTCCTTTCAATCAAGTTCTCTCTTTGATGTGGGTGACCTCTCATCACCAAATTCAACTCTTGTGCCACATTATTCCCACTACCCTAGCACTTAAGAACTTTGTGCCCTTCCCCACCACACTTGAAATAAATTCCTCTAAAGAAATTTTACCTTTTTCTATTACTCCCTCTTATATCTTTCTAGGAATATTCTCCACACTCCCCTTGATTCTCTCTAGGATAGGTTTCTTCCACTCTTTCATCTTTAGAATAACATCCACTAGTATCCCTACCATTTTGATAGTTATTTCAATCATCTCCTTTATTATTTTGATGGCTCACATTATCTTCTTTGTCTTTGTGGTGTTGGTAACCCCTTCTTTGATGTCCTGGGCTTGCTCCCTTGTCAATGCACTTAATTTGGTTTCTATGGATCTTCTCTTATATTCCTATCTAGAAGTTAGTCATATCCTTTTACTTATAATTTTGTTTATTCTCTGTGGTGAGAATCAATTGGTAGGAATCCTCAATTATATAGATATTCCACATATGTTATACTTCATCGATGGATTCCCTCATTCTATTAATGTATTTGGATACTTTCTTAGCTCCTCATGATTTCTTGTTCTGATTGTCAACACGTAATACTCCTTATTTTACTCTTTCATAGTCATCTCTCCTTACCATAAATTATGTAGCTCCTTCAATAGCTCCAACTAGTAATTGGTCGAGATAAATTTTGATTTTATATTTTTCACCATTTAATCCACCTTGTAATGCTTCGCTTCCCCATTCTATATATCTTCAACTAAAATTCCTCCCATTATATTGCCACATGGCCTTTTATTTTTCTATTTATAAATTTTACCCGGTCTAGGCCCATAATGTCTTCATACTCACAATGTTCTTTTAGATCCATGATATAATCTATCAATACCTTAGTATCCAAATTCTCAAAGCATTTTGGTATTTTTTCCATTTCATTTTATTAATTTCCAAAATAGACTTCAACATTCTCTCCTTATACTCTTCACTTACAACTAATTCACAGGGCAGAGTTCAGAATCAACTTCTAAGCATTTGCTACATACATTCATGGATTTGATGGGGTATTATGAGGT
The DNA here is from genome assembly GCA_007258455.2 of Sequoia sempervirens. Classification (NCBI taxonomy): domain Eukaryota; kingdom Viridiplantae; phylum Streptophyta; class Pinopsida; order Cupressales; family Cupressaceae; genus Sequoia; species Sequoia sempervirens. Next base: position 8,391 of record VDFB02096815.1, read on the forward strand.
AAATCATGAGGATGTTGTCATGAAGCTTTATGTTCAATCTTTGATGGAAGATGCTAGAGATTGGTTCTCATATTTATTGGTATGTTCTATAGCTTCATGGACTTAGTTTGTGATAGCCTTTGTAGAACAATTTGGTGAAAAGGTAAATCCAAATGTGGTAAGAAATTTTTTTATGGAAATCTAGAAAAATGAAGATGAGTTGGTTCCTGCTTTCAATCTTATATTTGTAAAGGAAATAAGGGATATTCTTTAAAATATGCAACCAAATGATGTTGAATGTTTGGTTGTGTATTTTGGTGCATTTGATAATAAGATGAGTTATTTGTTAAGAGATAAAGATCCTGCAACATCACACTAGGCATATCAAATTGCCATGGATATTGAGAACAATCTGAAATACTCAATGATGAAAGGATATATGGTTGCAAGTGTTGATTACCCTAACACACCTCATGCAAATAGAATTCATGGATCATACAATAGAAATGATTGTCAAGATGATAATGCTTCTGCTGTTATGATTTCTCCATCATCACAATATGCAAATCATAGTGAGCTCCAAGTTGAACATCAATGAAATTTGAGCAATGTTGATCAAAAGTATTTTGTTCAAGGACTGTATAAAATAAAAAGGCATAAGGGAGAGTCACCCTATGATTTGTTTTTGAGGTTTTTGGATGCTTTGTTAGAAGTTGCCAAAAATTTTAGACCTAAGGATTCAGTGTGCATTGATCTATTTTGTGAAATCTATGAGTTTGGACTAAGTACCTTGGCAAAGGAATTGAATCCCTATAGCTTTGACCAAGTACCTAATTGGATAAAGATTTTAGAAGCAGCCAAGTGTGGTTATGCACAAAATGTGATGTCTCAAAATGAAGATCACAATTATCCTATTGAGAAAAATCGGATAACAATGCAAACAAGTGAAAATAATGTATCAGAAGATGAACATCCATCTTGTTGTATTGATGAAGGTAATGATTGTAATCAACTCACAAACAACACATATGCAAAGCAATATAACAGTGATGAAGAAAAAGATACATGGGATGATGACAAAATAAATATGTAGGAGAGCTTCTTTTGTAATATCTTAGGTGATGAAGAAGTAAAAGAGATACAAGATGTCATTCCATGTCAGGTTTTGATCAGTAAAAAAAATGCAAATGTGGTTGATATTTCAGTGCAAACAAGTCTTACGTAGAGTAAAAAAATTGTTTCAATTTCTTCATATGATCCAAATATACATGCACAATATGATTGTAAGTTGAAACACAATGAGAGGTGAGTACATGATTTATGAAACCTCCAACCCACACAATATTGTAAAACCCTCTACACACTAAAGCCAAATGAAAACCCTTGGAAATCTATCAATGAAAATCCATTTTTGTAATGAATACTCATTCAATTCTTCACAGTCCCTAGGCAGAATGGAAAAATGGCATATATTTTTGGTAGATATATATACCTACTAGTTAGTTGTCCATGCCTCTCACATGCATTTTGGTAGGGAGAATGGTCGCTCTATTTTGACCTTTGAACCCCTACAACTCCCTTTCGAGCTCACCAACAACCTTCAAAATGAGAATGTCAAAAATGGCAATGTTGTAGGCCAACAACATTCAAAATGAGAATGTTGAAAATGATGACACTATGGGCTTTATGTGGTTTCTCTACACATTATTCCACTACTATTTTAGTTACAAAAAACACATGTCAATCTTATTTCCACAATGGGTTGTATGTTATTTCATTTGGCTTCCTCAAAAAGTTCTATGTGGTGAGAACATTAAAATGGAAAAATTAAAAAAATGCTCAACAAAAAATCACATATTTACAACTTTGCATTTCCAATGAAAACCCTTAAGCCAAATGAAAAACCTTGGAAACCTGTCAATGAAAACCCATTTTCATAATGAATACCCATTCAATTCTTCATAGTCCCTAGGAAGAATGGAAAAATGACATATATTTATGGCAGATATACATACCTTCTAGATAGTTGCCTACGCCTCCTAAATGCATTTTGGTAGGGAGAGTGGTCACTTTGCTTCAGCCTCCAAATGCCTACAACTCCCATCTAGGCTCCCCAACAACCTCCAAAATGTGAATGTCAATAATAGCAACGTTTTGGGCTTTTTGTCCATTCCAAATTAGGATTTTTAAAACCCACCAGTGCTACCAAATTTTTCTGGCGATGAGACAGGTGACGTCACTCCAAACGACACACACCTAAACATCCTTCAGTGTCCATCCATTAGTCTTATCTCGCAATCATACCGTTGTATGGGGGATGATATCTTATTTTATCATGTCTAAGACATGCCCGTTGTGTTGGGAGATTAGCTTCTCCCATAGAAAGAAACACAAACTTTTTTATATTTTAATTGTGAAATTAGTTATAATTTATGTTATTTTTTTAGTTTTATGTCTTTTTTGATGGTAATGTTTTTAATACAATAATATATTAATAAGTGTTATTTTTGTTTTAAGTTTAGTTGATGATTTAATTTCTATTTTATATACATTTCACCTTATTTATTTCATTTTTCACATATTTATCATTTATTCATTATAATTATATTTTTATTCGTACATACTTCCATACATTGTTCCTTGCCTCAAAATTACCATCTCAACCCTAAGGTTCATTTTGAAAGAGTTCAAGAATAACTTGGTTTAGTCTTTTGACACATGAGAAGAAGCCTAAAATTTAAATTATGAGATTATCATCCATTTCTACTTGCCATTATGCGCTAACTTATTTTGTGATAAATAGTAAAAATATTAATAATATTGATTACAAGATGAATAGAAGATGTTTTAAAAAAAATAAGCTAACAATCATTGTATATATATTTAATATCAAGTAATAAATTAATAATATTATATTAATTAATTAAATTATTCAAATACGAATTAGTTACACTAATACACTTAATAACAAATAAAACAACACTAATTTATTTTATTTTAAGATTTTTGAATATTATGCTAAATGTTGTAGAAATAGAAAGAAAAGGACCTTTGTTTGTATATTGATGTCCACAAATAAATTGAAAGCTTCAACATTTAAACTTAATATTCAATAGAATTTGGGTACAAATGAGGGGGAAGATGAGCTTTAATAACAACCTCCAAAGGTACTACTTTTGGCATTGTTAGACCAACTCCTTCATTTATATCAAGGACTTTACCATTAGGAAGAAACCAATCAAAGCTTTGCAACAACCTTGCAAGAGTTATATGCACCAAGCACATTGCCAAAGAGGCACCAGGACATCCTCGTCTTCCTACTCCAAAAGGAAACATCTCAAATTCATTCCCTGAAGTTTTTATGCTCTCTATCTGTATTTTTTTTTCCAAGAAATGCTCTGGTATAAATTCTAGTGGTTGATTCCAATTTCTTGGGTCTCTATGAATTTCCCATGCATTTACCATTAATATTGTTCCTATTGGAACATGGAAACCTCCAATTACACAAGATTTAATAGATTCATGTGGTACAAGTAAAGGTCCGGGTGGGAAAAGACGCAGTGTCTCCTTAACTATTGCTTGCAAGTACTTTAATTGTGGTATGTCTGACTCTTCTACTAGTCTACTTTTTCCAATTTTAGAATCAAGTTCCTCTTGGGCCATCTTCATTATGTTGGGATGCAACATTAATAATGACAATGCCCATTCTAAGGTAAGTGAAGAACTATCTGAACCTGCACTAAACATATTCTGGAAGAAAAATATAAATTAGCAGCATAAAAATAACAAGAACAAGAAATTTGTATTACTATTATAAATCTTAAATTTTTATTATAATAAAATAATATATATTCTTAGTAATTAAAAGAACTTGGTTTATTGTTGAGCACATGAAATAGATTAACAAATTTAGAATCAATAAAATAGATTTCTCTCAAAAATTATTAGTCATTTTAAATTTATTTAATTTAAAAGGAATGAGACATAACATAAATCTTTTAATCATAAAAATAATTTAAAAAGACACATTTTATGAAAAAAAAAATTATTTAAAAATTTGTAGAAACAATGATAATGTTCTTAATATTAAAATAAAGTAACAGCTTATAAAAATACATACAGTAATAAAGTTAAAGATAAATTAACCAATTCATCATCTCACTATTTAATATAAGAAAAAAATTATCATAAAGAAGTTGCATGATTATTATACATGATATGACAATGGTCATCTATATTTAACTAGAAAACACACACACATATATAGACAGATAAATATACACAAGGAAAAGACTAAAAAGTAAGAAGTAAAATTCAAAAGAACTTACCACAACAATGTCTTTGATGAAGGCGTCTTTATCATAAGTTGTATAATTGCTAGATATATGATATGACAATAGTTGTCTATATTTAGCTAGAAAACACACACACATATATAGACAAATACATATACACAAGGAAAAGACTAAAAAGTAAGAAGTAAAATGCCAAAGAACTTACCACAACAATGACTTTGATGAAGGTTTCTTTATTAGAAGTTGCATATTGTTATACATGATATGAGAATGACTATCTGTATTTAGTTGGAAAACACACACACACACACATATAGACAGATACATATACACAAGGAAATGGCTAAAAAGTAAGAAGTAAAATGCCAAAGAACTTACCACAACAATGACTTTGATGAAGGTCTCTTTATCAGAAGTTGCTTAATTGTTATACATGATATGACAATGGTTGTCTATATTTAGCTAGAAAACACACACACACATATAGATAGATACATATACACAAGGAAAAAACTAAACAGTAAGAAGTTAAATGCAAAAGACCGTACCACAACAATGACTTTGATGAAGGTGTCTTTATCAAAAGTTGCATAATTGTTATACATGATATGACAATAGTTGTCTATATTTAGTTAGAAAACAGACACATATACACAAGGAAAAGACTAAAAAACAAGAAGTAAAATGTAAAAGAACTTGCCACAACAATGACTTTGATGAAGGTGTCTTTATCAAAAGTTGCATAATTGTTATACATGATATGACAATAGTTGTCTATATTTAGATAGAAAACATACACACATATATAGACAGATACATATACACAAGGAAAAGACTAAAAAGTAAGAAGTAAAATGTAAAAGAACTTGCCACAACAATGACTTTGATGAAGGTGTCTATCAAAAAAGTTGCATAATTGTTATACATGATATGACAATAGTTGTCTATATTTAGATAGAAAACATACACACATATATAGACAGATACATATACACAAGGAAAAGACTAAAAAGTAAGAAGTAAAATGTAAAAGAACTTGCCACAACAATGACTTTGATGAAGGTGTCTATCAAAACTTGCATAAATGACAATGGTTGCCTATATTTAACTAGAACATACACACATATATAGACGGATATGGATACATATACACAATGAAAAGACTAAAAAGTAAGAAGTGAGATGCAAAAGAACTTACCACAACAATGACTTTGATGAAGATGTCTTTATCAGAAGTTGCGTAATTATTATATATGATATGACAATAATTGTTTATATTTAATTAGATCATACACATATTTATGTATATATTCATATATATATGTAATAATTAATATACTAAAAAGTAAGAAATGACATGCAAGAGAGCTTACCACAGCAATGGCTTTGATGAAGGTGTCTTTGTCAGGAATTGCTTCACCATTCTCCTCAGCCTGCAAGATGAGCACATCTATGAAGTCCATGTCTTCCTCCTCTTTTGGTGGGTTTTCCCGGTGCTTCTCCACTATTCTCTGCATGTAAGAATTGAGTTTCCCCTGCACCTTCTTCATATCCCTCTCGTACCCTTGCAAATCAAGCCACTTCAACCAGGGAATGTAATCTCCAATATTGACAACCCCTTGGAGCACAAAAGACTCTTCAATCAGATGTCCAATTTCTTCAAATGACATGCCTGCTTCCTCTCCGAAATACCGATCATCTATTATCATGCTCATCAGAACATTCAGAGTCAACTGGGACAAAACAGTTCTCATGTTGACTGTGCTTTCTGTCTGAGCCAGTGGAAACAGACTACTCTGAGTCTTACAGATCTCCCTCATTCTCTTGGGTCTGTATGTTTGGATTTGTTTAGAGGAAAGAAGCTCAAGAGCACATATTTTTCTAGCATTTCTCCAGTAGGAACCATAAGGAGCCCATCCCATAAACATAAAATTATAACCCAGATGCTTTCCCTGAGTAAGAGGAGGCCTAGAAGCAAAAGCTAAATCATTTACTGTAAAACATTCTTTGGCTAGCTCTGCACTGCTGATAATCAAAACTGGGCGGCTACCAAATCTTAGATGCATAATGGGTCCATAAACATTTGAGAGTGAATCAAGAATTCTGTGCAAGGGCTTTTCCTTGTCCATCAGGAGATGAAAATGGCCTATTATGGGGAGCGCTCTGGGTCCTGGAGGGAGCCTATGCTTATCATTTCTATCTATTCTAAGCCAAAAAACTATTATTGCCAAGAGAAAGACTGTGGCAGCCCCAACTATAAAATTAGGATTCATACTCGAATATACATTGAGGAATACCCAATTCATCATTTCCTTGGTCTCCATGTTTGCTTTGATATAATGATCGGCTGTGCAGGTATAAATCGATACCCTGAACAACCGTTTCTAACGGTGATACTCAAATGCAACGGTAGGTAATCCCCCGTTACGTCTGAAATGCTTGCCAACTAGAAAGCATACATCACTGATATTTATACCCATGTTTATTGAGTTTTATTTTAATTGAGGTGAAATTATGTTATTTCTATTAATTATATAAAGTTCTAAAAATATAATATAAAAAGAGGTAGTGGAAAAATGTGGAATTTTAAATAATTATTGTTATTTTCAATCTGAAGTAAAGTGAGCTTATTTTTTTATATGTTTACTCATTCAATTGTATATATATCTATATATACATATACATATACATATATGCATACATATATACATACATATATACAACTAGCACTTGCACCCCAATGAGGTGCAATGGTTACGCCGATAGGCTCATACACTTTGGTATTATATTATGAACATGTAGGAGCAGTGCAATTTTTTTTGGGGATGAGCTTATGTGGTCTATGCGATTTGTCTTGAAGACCTGTACAACAAAAGGAATGGGGTGGCTACGTGCGTAGAATAGGCGTTGATGAAGTCAAGTTGTAGAAGCAATTTTAAGCACCATGGGAATTGGGGAGAGATATCACATGGATAGGAAGGAGAGTTGCATACCTTGTTTTAGGAGAGAAATAGTTGTTGTAAGCGTGCCTCCTCTCGCTTCCTTATGATTGCAAATGGATTGGTGCTTCCATTCTACTCCTAGAAGGATTTACACCAAATAATCTTGACTTTTAATAGGCGTAATTGTGACTGGTGCTTCCATTCTACTCCTAGAAGGATTTACACCAAATAATCTTCTCACATGAGTTGATACTCTAGCAACGCTAATTGTCTCAGGCTCTGCATGTGGATCTGAAGATTTTTCCATCTCCTGTTCTATATGGTGCTCTGGTTCCATATAAAGTGAAGTAGGATGACCAATTATAGACTGGTTTGTAGAAACAATCTCAAGGTTCACAATGACAATCCACCTATACATTTGGAACACAAGAGTAAGAATTACTAATACAAGGAAGAAGCTAAAAAGTTAATAATGATTTTGTTATGGGAAATTTTGGATTCCTTTACTCACTAAGACCCGCTTGGTCTGGAGCAATTATATTTTGTCATTCGTATTATGGAACCAACTGTAATTTCACCAAATTCTATGTAATTATTGTACTTCTGAGGTAAAGATGCTTTTTGTTTGTAGGCCCCATCAGATATTTCTACCTTGTAGCGGTTGTTACATTCATGGCCATGGCCAAAGTTTGAAATAGACAAAATTTGCACATTAGGTTTGAACCCTTCATTCCCATCATGGATAAGTTTAATTGCATCTGTGGTTAATATTGTAGCCATGGTCTATGGAAGTTGACTAACCCTGCAAAATTATATTACGTGTAAGATAGTGTTTGCATACAATTGGAGGATGTTCTTGTTTTAGAAAACATAGACCTCAACATAATGTTGAGCATAAGAATACACAATTGGAGTACATCATTTTCAAAAAAACTAAAAAATTGTGAGGAGCAATATTTTTCCTCAATATGTACTATAAGATCTATTCAATAAAATTAGTGCTATGAAGATCAATATGCACAATGGTGCTACAATGTAAACATAATATATAACTATATTCAACATTGCATATATCAAAGGGTTTGAAAGAAGCATACATATGACTATGATACTTCACATAGGTAAGTGTTGCAAAAGTGAATATGTACAATCATGATCAAATATATCATCATTTTGAGTAGCATTCCAATATATATTTGGTAGGCTTAAGGTTATAGTTCAAGATAATATTCAAAATAAGGGGACATAAATATTACAATAAGTTCTATTCATTAAAATGAGAACTATAAAGATCAATATGTACAATGACATTACAATGTAAACATAATATATAACAACTAAGGGTTCAAATATAAGGTCGACCACTAAATCCATTTCACTCCACATATAGCTATTTTGACATCTTCATTTAGTTTCACAAAAATATCTAATTTGTATCATACTAGTAATCTTGATCGACATATTGAAAAAGTAACTAACTTCCAAGAAGTTAGATGAACTTCTTAGACCATATATCACTCAATAAATCTTGGAATTCACGCTTTAGTTCAAATGCATTGGCCACTCCATAATATTGACAATACTTCAATTCACGCAGGAAACCATAAAATAGCTCAAGAGCTTCATAGGTCGCATGAAATTTTTGGACAACTCCTTGCACCAATTCAACTTCATGATCCTCCACATCCCTTAAATCTTGGCTTGTTTGCATAGCTTCTTCAAAAATGTCATGACAACTTGTCAAGACATTGTTTGAAAAAGCATCAACATTGTGGTGAGGGAAGCCCAACCAATCCATAGATGTTGAGTCAGTTGCTGATAGAGGTAACTCATGGGTTTGTGGTGAGGGTATATTGGAAGTAGAACCACTGCTTGAAATAGTAATAACATCCTCAAGTGCTCGTGCATTAGCCATATCCTGAAACTATAATTCAAAATAGCGATACTAATATTAAAAACAATTGTCATTAACAAGGGCATAGGTATTAACTAAGACCCAAACTACAAGCATAAATAAGTCTAAAATGTTCTATGAATTTTATTTTTTGATGGACTATTTTTAAATGAATAAAAACTTTAACGTATTCATACAAATGGAGAGTGATAGTGTAATTTTCTTTAATATTATATAATAAATTAATATAATATTATTTTGTAATTATAATAAATTATTATGAATAGCGATACTAATATTAAAAAACAATTGTCATTAACAAGGGCATAGGTATTGACTAAGACCCAAACTACAAGCATAAATAAGTCTAAAATGTTCTATGATTTTTTTTTTGATGGACTATTTTTAAATGAATAAAAACTTTAACATATTCATACAACTGGAGAGCGAAAGTGTAATTTTCTTTAATATTATATAATTAATTAATATAATATTATTTTGTAATCATAATAAAGTATTATGAATAGTATTTTGTAATTACAATATTATATAATAAATTAAAATTATATTATTTTGTAATTATCATAAAAAAGCCTATTGACTAAATATATTGATTGATTTGACAATTTGAAATAAACAAAATAGTTATATTTACAAAATGATTAAGGATTTTAAATGAAGTGGAAAATATTATCATACAATTCATATATATATTTCAAAATATATAAAATTATAAATTAACTTTTTTAAATAAATGAAATAAAATAATTTTAATCATGTAAAAATTAAATAAACTTTATATAGATTAATTAGATAATAAATTAATATAATATTAGTTTGTAATTATAATAAATTATTATGAAATATGTAAAAACTAAAATTTCTTTGACGGTTCTTGGTTTTTAGTTTTTACGAATTGTTAAAATTTACTATTAACCTTTTAAATAAGTCTAAGAGGTTCTATGATTTTTTGTTTTGGTGGACTATTTTTAAATGAAATAAAACTTTAACAGTATTCATACAACTATAAAGTAAAAGTGTAAGACTTTTAAATTATTAAATAATATAGGAAATTATTTAAATTTTATTAATTATAATACAGCAAATTAATTTTATATTTTGTTATTATTTTTAAAATATAAATTTTAGTTAATAAATATAATTAATTTTTTTAATAATGTATAGATGCAATAAACAAATTTAGATTGAATTAAACTTCACATGGTTGTTTAATAGAAATTTAAATCTATTTATAATTCACTTTAGAATGTGACTATTCAATAGAAGACTATGAGGTTATATGAGCCTTACAAGGTCTTGACCTCATAATATATCAATATTTAGGAATAAATAATCAAAGTAGTATCTTCATAGTCATAAGATTTAGTGTGAATTTTTTTAAAAAATAATTATATACAACTATAGAATAAAAATGTTCATTAACAAAATGAAAAAAAGATAAAGATGCAGCATGTTTCTTAAGCCTGATATCAATTTCCACTATTATTCAATTTTTTAAAAATACTAAAAATCAATTAATAATAAATATATGTATTTTTTTCCAGATATATGTTGAAAAAAAATTTAAAAACCAAAAAAAAGAAAAACCTAAAACTGTTAATTAAACAGTGAAACAACATTCTAATCCAATTTGTTTAACTCTTATACTGTACTATATTAAATTTCTAAGAACAACTATTCTTCTAAAAATATAAGCAGGCCTTGCAGTTTTAGGTTTTACTTTTTTTTTGTTTTTTAAATGTTTATTTCAACATATATATGGAAAAAAATACATATACTTATTATCAATTGATTTTTACTATTTTTAAAAATGTGAAAATGTGTGGGTATAAACCATATCGATGCAGGTAGATGAAATATGATGAATTTATGTTGATAAAAGTTGTTATTTAACACCAAAAATCTAGAAATGAAATTGCGGCAAACCCTAGACTGGAGAACTTCTACCCAGCAAATCACCTTATTCACACCGTCCGATTATTTGGCCCAAATTTGGTGTTCTTGCTTAGATTTCTTAGGTGTGGAGGCATTTTTTTACAGGGCGAATTACACAGTCCAACCTTATGATGCAAGTTTAATGAAAAGAGAGATTTCTGACAAGCATTTCGGCCATACTGCATTGACAGAGGTAAATCCACTCGCCACATACAAAACAAGGGACAACATAGAGTTACCTTATACTAACAATGTTTATGAATTCGAGGAAGGGGTATAAAATGGCGGGGTGGGAATGGCTTAGGGAGGGAAGGGAGTAGAAAATGGCGCAGTAGAAAATGGTAATGGAGGACAAGAAAAATGAAGAGGAAAAGGGGCAATTTTTTAGATTTTAACTAACAACAACCTACATGCAACAAATTTACTGAAACAATACACATTACAATGGAGTAAAACACAACTAAAAAACCAAGAGATTCACTGAAACCATAGCAAGTGAATCACCTCAAGTTTCTTTCTTTGCCAATGCTCTGGTTCCGCCTGTTTCTTCGCTACAGAGACTGCTAAAACACAGCTAAATCTCATCCCCCTGAGAACCATTTAACATTGCTCAAGGTTGGTTCACATTTATTGCAGGGAGCGAGCTCTGGTGGCCTATTAAATCGCAAGGCAAGCACGGAAACAGCAAGAAATGAGTAAATAATAGTGACAATTACACCTGTCAAGGAGCTTCCTTACAACGCCTATATCTAGGTAGTCTTGCTGTAAGCCTAAGCCTATGCAGTTAGATTGTTTGTGCAGTAGTTGAAATAGTCCTGGATTCCTTGTTCTATACAACCTAGTGTTAAATCTCAAATCTTAGATAATGCAAAATAAATAAATAAATAAATTGCATTTTCCTGGTTATTTGGATGCACATCCTATTGGTTGTTTAAGAGAGGAGTAGAGAAAGACGCCAAATATAGGTCAAAATGCCCTCAATAGTAACTCTGAGAGGCTTACAAAATGGGTTATACCCAGAACACACAAATCTCGGCGCATCACTGCCTTAGTGCGAGCAAAGGGTTACCTCCCATAATGTTGTAGGAGTTGCATTATGATAGGAAAACTTACGTTGCCAAAACGCCAGACCGGAGATGAGGGTCGACTTCAAGTTGCTTATATTTGAGGCAGCCATTGTTCTCTAGATCCCCTACATAATGAGTGCAAAAAAAGAACCCAAACAAGAAGAAAGAGACGGTTTGAAATCACCTCTACAAAGAGATTCAAATGTTGGAACGATCAATGCTAAGTAGCTCGATGCAACAAACATATGAGGAAATACCAGACCATGACTTTTACCATACCAGAGAACGTGAGCCAGAGCTGCCGCCGCACCTCATCCTCTCCTCGAACCGTTGAAAACCCTTGAGGAGGTTGTGCATAGCGATTAGGGTTATGTGTTGGGGATTCTTTTCTATAGCCTTGCTATTTGGTGGCCTAATTGGCGCAAGTTGCTTGGGAGCCGTACCTAATGGGGACAGGGATGAGGTGCATAGGATTTGACCGGAAGCACACACAATCGGTGCTGCCTGGAATTTTCCGGGATCCCCACCTTTTTCCGGCGTCCTCTGCGGATCATCGAAATCCCTGCTTTGCAAGTAGAATAGCCTATCTGGCTAATTATTGTCCACTTTATTCATATGGATATCTATTCCAATCTATTCATTCAAACTACATATTTATTACACATATTCATTCATTCATCTCATATATTCATTACCTCCTTAATTTTAACATTCTCATGTCCTATGCCATTTCCATGGGCATCCAGGCATGTGTTAATCTCACACCCATGGATGACCTCTAAAATTTTAAATTTTAATTGAATTTTTTGTTTAACTCTTGCCTATTACTTTATCATCTAGAGTTGGCTAAGCGTGTATCATATGGTTAAGTGATACTTGTAGATGAAGACATTTAATTATATTAATTTAACATCAAGGAAATATCATACGCATTCAATGTGTACACTATGAACACTTACATTGGTGTGCCTAAAAGGAATTTATATCTGCACAATTATCTTAGAAATATTTGCATGGTTCAACTTTGCTATCTTTGACCATTTTCACGTGTTAGTATGAAAAGAGATATTATCTACCTAGTTTACTTTTATCTAGTACTTACTAGACCTATTCACACAAGCTTAAGCTCACTTGGAGAGATGCCTTACTTTTGTCTCACCACCTTATCCTTGTCTTTATATACAAGGCTCTTTGTACATTTTAGTATTTACAATATATATTTATGCATCATCATCATATTTAGAGCTATGTAGCTTTTCCCTCAAATTCACCTTCTGCAATTAGTATTTAATGTTTACTATTCTTGATATTTGTGCCCACTACTAGCATATATTAATCTAGGCTAATTTATGTTTTTGTGTTTCTATCTTATTAGATTAGCTTAGATTAATGTGGAAAGGGTTTTTATTCCTTTGCTATATGATGAAAATTTAATCGAATTATTTATAAATTTTATTATGAACTTTTTTTCATATAACACATTTTTTAATAGTATATTGGAGGCTTATGATGTATTAAGTATAAATTTGTGGGGATGGTTGGAATATGTTTGGATTATGAAGTGATAAACACCTAATAATGGTTCATGGAATAATATGAACCTAACTCTTTAAAGTAATGTTTTTTGGGCCAAACTTATCCATAATTCAATATATTTTTTTCTTCATCAAACTAAAGAAAAAATGCAATATTCCTATTTTTTGTCTTGTTTGGTTGGTAGCATTTGTTTTGAATATTAGATGTGCTTGAAATTGTGGTGATATGAATTGTATACTATGAATCTAAATGTATTTGAATATATGATAGAAAACTAGTTAATATTATTTAGCATTTTTTTATGCAAGTTTTATCATATAACATACATGTTTTTGATGGTATATTGGAGGTTATGATGTATTAAGTATACATTTATGGGGGATGGTTGAATTAGGTTTGGATTATGAAGTGATAAACACCTAAGCCCGGTTCATTAAATAATATGGACCTAACTCTTTAAAATACTACTTTTTTGGTTAAGGATTGAGTTAAATAGGATGGATCCTGAAGAATCAATAGGTCATGTTGTTGTGGATGGCGGAGAGGTTTGAACCTATCCCTACATGTGAGAGCTTGGACATTGGTCAACTGCCCTCCTTTGATGCATCCTCAAATTTATTGCATTGGTTTTCAGACTATAACCTTCGTGGGTGGCCTCTCTTTGCCCTTCAATTGTCGTTGTTGAAGTTTCTATCCTGTGATTTTTTTCTCAACATTTTTCTTCTATTTTTATCCATGTTTTGGGGCATGGTGGAGTGGAATTGGCTCTCACACCTTCTTGATTAGGTTTGGGTTGTTTCTTCTAACTTGTGCTTATGTGGTGGTTTTTGATATGGATCCTTTTGGGGGTCCAAGAGATCCCCCAAACCTATCTTTTAAAGAGGCGCTTTGTTAGGAAAAGGTGTGTTATCCACCTTGCATAATATCATAATGCAATAGTTTAATGTTATTTGTGGTGCACCTAGGGATCTAGGGATGTGTGCATCACATGAGTTAGTATTCTTGGGGCCAATTTATGTGTTTGTAGTGTAGAAAAATGTATGATCCCCTTACATTTTATCACTTGTTTGGGCCCTCCTAATTAAAATGAACTTAATAATGCCATAATTTAGTGTTGTAAAATGTATCTCTTTACATTTTCACACTTACTTGGGCCCTCATAAAATGGTGCTATCATAATAGTGGTTTACAATTCTTGAGAGGAACGAATTTTAGTTGAAATCACATATTTTTAGAAAATATAATGATTTAAGCCTTAAAAAGTTCCATTTTAAGGATTCCAATTGAAGAGGGTTTGATCAAATCACCTTAGATCAAACCCCTTGGATAGAACCTCGCTAGTTTTAAACCATACCTATAAATGTGTCTCCTTTACACCTATTAAAAGGTGATAAAAAATCACTTTTGATTTAGATTTTGGGGATCAAATGAATTCATTTTAAAATTTATTTCAAATGATTATGGTATTCCTCAACAAGCTATCCAATGAATATAATTTTAATATGTTTTGGTTTTGTTATGTGTTTGTTTTTTAAGTTTTGTTAAACATAGGTTTTCATCTAAAATGAATTTCTTTGTTCTTCACATGTGGAAAAATAGAAGATTATCAAAAAAAATTTGAAAAATATGGAGTGCACTAGATATTGAAGTCCTTGATCCAACAAAAATAAAATAAAATTTTGACATATACAAAAAAGTTACGTGTATACAATCTAGCATAATTGAATTATGGTTGATTTTGAAACTTGATTAAGGAAAAATATTAAATAAAACTATCTAATTAAGTTGGAAGCACTAGATATCAGAGTTATAAATCTAAATTTGAAATAATTAGAATTTTTATCCTTCATGGAAAAAAATTTATGTCGTTATACGATTGTGCGTCACTTTTTAAAATGTTGTTTTAAAAAAAACTATTTTAATTGGGAGATGGAAAAAGAATGCAATTTGATTCCAAAAATTTTGGAAAATATTTTTAGAATCTATAGACAAATTTGATGAGACTCTAGTTTGCACAATCTTCAAATTCCTCACAGTTTAGCCACTATAGGTGCCTGAATGTGAAGATTTAGTTAAAAATAATAATTTTAGTGTCCAGTTTGGCCAAAAAATTGTAAACCACTATTATGGGATCACTTAATTAAATTGGACTTAATTGTGCCTTAATTAGGGATCTTTTAATTAATTGAGTTTAATTATGCCTTAGCAAGCCCTTTAATTCATCTACAAGCCTAATAAATTATATTTTTTGAAGGGGAAACCTGACATTAATTAATGCCAATGTACATAATACTTCACATTGATCAATGTGTGTTCTAGGAATTAGGGCTTGGGACCCATTCACCCATGGGTCCTCCCTAAGACTTGAAACCCATTTTTAAATATGTTTTTGGTGGTATTTTTATGATCCTATTTAATTCAAATTTCAAAGGTCATCTTGTAATGTTTGAATTTTGGGAAATTAAGGATAAATGTTTATAAATACAAGGTTATTTTATCAAATTAACATTAGATTTCAATATTCCAATCGAGAGAACTTTCACAAGAGCAAATATTATTGTCAAGAGCATTCAAGAGCATATTTTTTCATCATTTGTTGTAGCATTCAAGATCTCAAGTATCATGCCAAAGTCGTTTGAAATCATGTATGTTTGTGGAGTTAACATTGTGATGTAGGTTTCAATATCTAATCCAAGCATTCAAGTCAAAGATTCAAAACAAGATTCAAGTATCAAGATTCACATCCATTGGAGCCATTTTATGCAAGATCAACATCAACATTTAAGTCCTTTAAAGGTTTAATTAAGGGTTTGGTGAGTTGCAACATTGCATTTGTTATATTCATCATTCCTTCATGTTTCATTATTCCAATTCAAGGGTTAATTACCAAAACAAGGTTTGAACAAGGAAAACCTCCATTCACCAAAAGAAAAAAAAATTCCCCTCTCTTAGTGTGTTGCAGATTTGCAGGTTGAAGAAAATTTGAAGACCTCAAAAGTGCAAAATTGCAAAGTTGCATTTGTTGTCACCTTTGTTGTCATCTCACAGAAACTCGGATCTTAGATTTATTTTTGAATGCCTGACTATGAAACCCAAAGGATTTGGAAGTGCAGACATAGGAGCAAAGGACCCAAAAATCAATTTTGGAAAGGTGAACAAGGACCCATTCGCAAATGGGCGAATGAGTCCCAGGATAACTTTTGAAACAATGTTTTGTTAGAGGTACACAATATTTCCTATTCCCAGATTTTCCTGAAGCTTCACTATTTCTGTTAGAGTTATGTTTAAACTATTAGATCCAATCTTTACATGTCATGAATGAATGGATTTGGTATTTTTTAATCCTTCTCCCAAAACCCCTTTTTAGTCATTTTTGTCAAAAAGTTATCTCAGGACACTTTGCAACCAACAGGGACACTTTGCAACTATTTTTGAGATGTTTTTGTTGCAAGTATGAAGGTGTTGTCATTGATGTCAATAGGAATTCTACTAATTGGTGTTGTCATTGATGTCAACTATGTTTCAATAGAAACTCTGTACCACGCTAACAAGAACATAAATATTGAAATTGAGGTTGAAAAGATGAAAAACACCATCAAAATTGTTGCTGAGCAAAAAAATTGAATGGCCAAACACAACACCATAATAATTAGTGCTATGACTGAGAAGTTAGACAGAGCCCAATAGGGGTCTCTAGTGGTGGATCTAGGGGAAATCAAGGATAAAATCCAGGAGATGGATGTTGGCATTTCAAAGAGAACCAAAGCCAACCTAAAGAGAAAGGCTCCCCCTACTCCGAAGATGATTCAAATTTTTAATAAGGGAGTCCATGACATGCAGAACTTGGAGGCAGAGACGAAGTCTGTCCTTAAGACTCTATGTTAATTACGGCCATTTTTTTTATTGTCTGCTCTGCTGGCTCTTTTTGCTTGACCTTTCTGGTCTATTGCGGTTGGTTGTTGCTTGCTCCAGTCTTAACCTTTTGTGCAGCTGGTGTTTTTTGTTGGAATTTTGTGTCCTTTCTTTATGGATGTAAACTTTGTGGTTTCGAGTCCCTGTAAAACCCGTTTTACCCTTTATCAAAAACTATGTTTCAAGGAAGGTTGTTGCATGTCGAGGATATTGAGAAAATTGAGAAAAAGAGGTTGTTGCAGGTTGTGCATGTGTAGTTGAGATACTGAGGAAGTGTTGTGAGTCCATGGAGCTATATTTTTGGTGTAGTATCTGAAGATGAGTTGGAATAAAGTAATGAGATAAGATGATGTCTTTGGTACTTGGTTTCCAAGTGCTTTTCAAAAAATTTGATAAACATAGAAAATTGTGTTGTGCAAGTGTTCAAAGTGTGCTCCAGTATTATGCTCCACGTTTATTTTGTGTTGATCTTATGCTTGTGCAAATCTGGCACATTGTTCATGGTTTTCAGATGTTGCCATATTCAAAATTTGGGTTTCTGGATTGTTGTATAGTGCGAGATATTTTCACCATGTGTGAACTAGTTTTTCAATGATGTTTTCTATAACCTGGAAGAAATGTATTTTCTTTGCGTTTCTTCATTGTTTGGCTTCAGGTTGTGTCGATTTGGGAATTTTCTTATAATGCTTGTATCTTTTAGATTTCAATATTTCACATGATTTGGTGTAGTACAAAATGAGTTTCATTTGTCAGTGTGCAAATAAGGTTTACCAGTTGTTCTGAGATGAAGTATTCAAGAATGATCAATGCGAGCTTGGATGAAGTGTTTGATGAATCTCAAGTAGTTTGTGGATTACTCTAGATTGTGTTCAAATGATTTTTTTTGTCAAGAAGTTTTAGATTGATTTAAGGAAGTGTGTACTTAATGATTATGGTCTTGAGCATGGGTATTGTCGACCTTGTGTCAACACTGCATGTGAGGCTTGTGAAACTATGTTGAGGTGTGTTTGGATCTATTTGGGTCCTAATTAAGGATTTATATAGGTAGCCTTCATTCCTATCTACTGTGGGAATGTTTAGGTGCCAACCTATTTTGAATTTGTAAGTGTGATGGATAGTTGCCAACATTGGAGAAGATTTTTGAGGTTGAGGCTAATATAAATAAGTGTGGTATTATGAGATGTAAGAAAAAATGAAGAGAGAAGCAAGATAGATGTGATATTGATGCGAGTGATGTGTGTGATGTGAATTTGAGTAGATCAGTGCGAATTTCAAGTGTTTGGACTCTTGAAAGTAGTGATCTGAAGGTGCTCAAAGTTTCTCATGCAAGGATGCGAGATTGTTAGAGAATTGTGGTGGATTCCTTTTTATATTGAGAACATGTTCTTTGTGTAACATTTCTCTTCTATCTTCTTGTATTTCTTTCTGTGGTAGTGAGCCCTGGTTGTGATCCTTTCTAGACAGTGCATCCTATTCTAGCAGTAAGCCCTCTTTTATCAAATTTTCTATTACTTATATTGTGAGCTAATCCTCATCATGGATTTTCCCTCATTGGGTTTTCCACGTAAATATGTGTTCTCTTGACGTATGGTGTTGTAATTTTAGTTTTTGTTATATGCATTTCATGTTTAATCACATTAACAAAATAAGGGAATAATGGATGCATGTGGATCTGATTATTGTTGAGGGTTTTGAAGGTTTAATTTGCTACAACTAATTCACCCCCTCTCAGTTGTCTCATTCATTCAACAATGGGTATCAAAGCA
Source organism: Sequoia sempervirens (assembly GCA_007258455.2). Taxonomy (NCBI): domain Eukaryota; kingdom Viridiplantae; phylum Streptophyta; class Pinopsida; order Cupressales; family Cupressaceae; genus Sequoia; species Sequoia sempervirens. The sequence continues at coordinate 27,738 of VDFB02096815.1, forward strand.
AGGTTCCTTGGAGAAAATCTTAACCACTTGAGGTAGATCTAGGATGGTGAACAAGGTTTCTTTGGAATGCCCTAGATTCGATGGCACAGATTATGCATTCTGGAAGACAAAGATAGAAGGATATTTGGCAGCTCAGGGATATTAGATTGAAAAGGCTTATCAGATTGGATATGGGTAAGCGAAAAAAGATGGGGGCCAAAAAGGGGGCTTAAGTGGCCACTTTTTTTTCTAAAATCAGGAAATACTAACCTTGGATGTGAAATTGAGGATGGTTACGCTCAAAATCTTGAGATGCAACAAAAACAAGGATCATAGTGCTTTGATTCTATTTTCTAAACTATTAATTTTTTTTTAAAATGGTAGAGATTAAGGGGTTCAAAAGAGGGGAACACAGAAATTGGTGTTGTTTTTTTCAAAAAAACATAACATAGCAACTTTTGTGGCTCCCTCAAAAGGTTCACCTTCTTTTTAGTATTTTTAAAATCACTTTGGTGA
>VDFB02096816.1:0-46831 GCA_007258455.2 Sequoia sempervirens
ATAACCACCCATGATATTCTCCAGTCAATAGACCTAAGTAAAAATTTGAGGATGGCCTTGAAAAATTGACATATCTAAGGCTTATGATAGAGTCTCCTCGCCATTCCTTTTTGTTGTTCTCAAGAAATTTGGGATTGATGAAAGATTCCTCAAATTGCTTACTACTTGTGTTACTACCCCAAAGTGCTTAGTTTTAGTGAATGGAGTCCCCTAGGGTTTCTTCTCTTGTGGGCATGGACTTAGACAAGGAGACCCTCTCTCCCTCTATATGTTTATAATTGTTACAGAGGTCCTTGGCATAAACATTCAAAAACTCATTGATTCTAAAGTGATGAAAGGAGTCAAGGCTACTTCGTCCCTCCCACCCAACTCTCATCAATAGTTTGTTGATGATACCATTCTGTTTGGAGAAGCCTCGGTTGGTGAAGCCAATCAATGGAAATCTATATTAAATGACTATGCTTCTACTTCGAGTTAATATATCAATTATAATAAGAGTAAGTTATACCTTTTCCATGCTGATCACATTGTGAAAGAGAAAGTGGTATGAATTTTGGGCTACCAAGAAGTTGTTTTTCCTGCTACTTACCTCATACTTCCTTTGATCTCTAGAAAGTTGGAAAATAATTACTAGAATCACTTAATTGAAAGAGTCCAATAAAAGTTAGCTGGATGGAAAGGTAAACTCCTAAGCCAAGCAGGGAAGATCCAATTGCTAAAAGCTTCTCTTCAAAACATCTCGGTCTACTATTTGTCTTTGTTTAAAATCCATGCCTTTATTGTGGAAAAAAATGAACAAATCTAAAGAAGTTTCTTGTGGTTTGGCACTGAAGAAAAAAATAGATTAGCGCTTGTTGGATGGGAGAAAGTGTGTGGTGCTAAAATGTTGGTGGATTGGGGATAAGGAAAATTAAACTCTTCAACAAAGCTCTCATTGCCAAGATGGGGTGGAGCCTATTGGAAGGAACCAGGGACTGGGTTAAGATCTTCCAAGCTAAACACCACAGGAATAGAGAACTTGGATGTTTCCTCACTTCTTCTGATCTGCCTTATGGATCAATCTTTTGGAACCACCTTATCAAAACTAAAAGTGTGCTAAAATTGGGTGTGAGAAAGTGTATTGGAAATGGTAAGGATACTCATTTCTAGAAGGACCCTTGGATTTGTGAGCCCCCTCTTTCTTCTTTGGATGGCCTCAACCCCCTGAAATAGAGTTTGACCAAAATTAGTGGCAAAAAGGTGGCTGATTACATTGATTGGGATGTTGATGAACTGAAGTGGGTTGAATTTAACAATCTGCTTAAGAGTGCCAATTTGAGAGGTCAAAGACAACAAAACTAGGAGCCTGCGATGCAAAGGCTTAACAACCTCATTGGGGAGGTGACTTGGTTCTCTAAATATAGGAAGGATGAATGACTATAGATTAAGAATCCTTCTAGTTGGTTTTTGGTCAAAATGCCTATAAGGAATTGGAAAAAGCTCTAATTGATTGTAGGGATATTCATTGGGACAAGGTGTGGATAAAGAATCTAACTCCTAGAGTTAATTAGTTAATTGTTTATGGTGGGCTGCCTCTCATGGTAGAATCCTAAACATTGATAATTTTGTAAGAAGGGGGTTCTAGTTAGTTAACAAATGTGTCCTATGTAAGTAGGAAGAAGAGTCTATTATGCATGTATTCTTCCATGGCTTGTTTTCTAGAGAGGTCTAGTCTTTTTTCCTACCTAGATAGTACTCACAAAATGGGTCTTCCCTCCTACCATGAAGTCTTTTTTAGACAGCTGGTCCTTTAGCCCTTGTTCCCACAAGATAATATTGGACCTCTAGAACCAAGCCCCTCATTTCATATCATGGGGGATTTGGAAGGAAATAAACAATCAAATTTTTAGGGAAACCGAGAGAAACAACCATGAGTTATGTATGTCCATAAAGGCTCAAATATAAGAAAATGTGGAAGTGGGGGGTACAATTATTCAAAAGTTATGCCCACTTATAAAGAAATAAGAATCAAGTAGCTATGGGGCATAAAGAAGGACCTTACCAATATCAACTGGTCTACTTATCTCTCAAGGAAGACTACAGTGTGGACTCCTCCTGAGAGGGTTTGGATATAATGCAACTTTGACAGGTGTTCTAAAGGTAATCCTGGCCTTGTAGGGGTGAGGGGTTTGTTGAGAAATCACCTTGGAGACTGTATAGTGGGATATGGGAAAAATGTGGGTATTTGCACCAATAACAAAGCTGAGGCCATGACAGTGTGGGGAGGAACTAAGATGCTAAGAGATTTTGGTTTTTAGAAGGTCATCTTGGAAGGAGACTTGAAACTTATAATTGACATTGAAAGGTGATACAACAGTTCCATGGGAACTAAAGGATATAATAAACAATTGTAAGGAGCTTATGAATTTCTTCACTCATAGTCGAATCCAACATGTGCACAGGGAAGGAAACCACTATGTTGATAGTGTTGCCAATGCGGTCCTCGTGTGCAATATGTGGACCCGATGGGTGTTTTGCTAGTTGCCAATGATAATGAGGTAAGGTGTTAAAAGAAAAATATGAAAATGTTTATAACTTATAAGGTTTTGATAAGGGGTCGATATAGGGGGACTATTAGATTTGATGATGGAAGGGGACTAAATATTAATGATGGCAATATTGGTATGATAAGGCTTGTATTAATAAGATATCCTCAGGTGCTATTATTAATATCTCTATCATTCCCAAGAACACCTAGTTAATTACAATGATAAGGCTTGTGTCAAACCACAATATTTTTGATGTGCCAAACGTCATTTCCCACCTCTTAATCGAGGCTCGGTATGAAATGGAAAATTTGGATACATTTATTATCATAAAAGGTAATCATTTAAAATCTGTACTAGAATTTCTGTGTTTGAGGTCTCTTCTATTTGCCAGTTCTCGTTAAACATTTATAAACACTTTCATCCTCTAAATACTTTCAGTTGTGCTCTCTATAAGGCTAGTTGGAGAAGTGTGTCTGGGCACTGTGGTGGTATGAAGAAAGGGTTTCAAAAGAAAAATTCAAAAAGCTTATAGAGTTCCAAAATGGGAGGGCCAAGGAAACATAGTGAACCTCCCAATTATGTGGCTCTCAAGTAAAATTACAACCTTTAGAGGTTGTTTCGAAGGGCGGGAATGGTCTCCTTTGAGGCTATGAAAGGCTACAATGAAAGTATGATGGCCAAATTCACAAATTCTTGGAGAAAAGGGCATGTGACTATAGGGGCGGTAAAATTTTAAGTCACTGCTTAGCTCATTACGAAGGCTACGGGTTTGGCGAATGAGGGAAGAAAGGTTGCTAAGAGTGGAGCCAACTATCAAATTTTTGTGGAGAATTTTCTTCATGATGGTGAGAAGCTAACGCGGTTCCAGAATGAGTATGCTTTTGGCTTGAACTTTTGCCACCTTTTGCCCTGGTAAGCATGTTTGTAATGTGATATTTCACTTTGGAAGGAAGATACATGACAACCCACACTTACCATTTCCCCCTTCTTAACCATATTTTCCATAATGACCGCATTAACTTGCCCTTCTATTTGTTATCTTCTTTGCAACAAAATATCGAAAACAAGGCAACTCTCCCATTGCATCAAGGTCAAGTATGCTATCCCTCTACAAGTATGCCCTAGCTAATAACCCTCATGACAACCCATTGGTTGTAAGGAAGGACATCCCTAATCAAGATGACAAAGTGAAAGTTGACCCCTAGGTTGACTCTCTTCCTAATTTAGAGCCTAACCCTAGGCCTCTGCCACTGAATATTGTTCCTAGGGAGAATTCCCCCATGAATGTTGCCCCCTTAGCTGCTCATAGTTCCAAACCCTCTACCCTTGTTGCTAAGTTGGCTTCTATGAAAAAGTATTTTGAGTTTGATCTGATCAAGGCCGCCCTAGAGAAGTGGAAACATTCATCACTACTCCTTAAACCCCCCAAGGCTAAGAATTGGAAAATAGACCAGAAAAAATAGTGTTGTTATTACCATTAATGAAGACCAAGAGGGGGATCAAATGGAGGAAGGGCAGTCGGGATTGATTAGCGGTGGCTGAAGATCGACGCGTTTAGCTAAGGTAGCCTCATTGGACAAGAAGGGAAAACAAAAGGCTATTGACCAAGATGAGGCATAACAAATGGTGGTGGAAGAATTTGAACCACTAGTTGACAAGGAAAGTGAAGACTTGGAATTTGAAGAGAGTGCTTATGAGATGGGAGAAGAAGATTCAGAGGAGGTTAAAGATGATAAGGAGGAGGATGTTAATGGGAGGGAAGAGGAAACTATGGTTTCTATGGAGGAGACCACTGAAATTGAGAACAAAGCCAATGCCTCTAATTCTCTTAAGGATACTAACATTGATTTTCTGAAAAGAAGGATAACTTTTATGTAGGTACAGATGGACGACATGGAGAAGGCAATCATCACCTTGATGAAGGTCACCAATGGACTCATGCATTGTGCCATGGTGGGTGTGGTCTTAGGACAAACACAAATCATAAAGATGCTTAAGAAGATTGGGAAAAGTGAAAACAAGGACCAAGAAGATGAGGATGACCTTGATTGGAGGGAGTTTGTGTCCCAAATCAACAAAAAATGGGAGTTGATTGGCAATGCTAAGTAATGACATTGTTTCTCTTTTTTGTTATCCTTTTTCTTGAGTTTTATGTATGCTCTAAAACTATTGGTTCTTAGTTTTATTATCCCAGATTGCTATTTCATGATAGCTATGTTATGGTTTCGTACTTGTTGGACTTTGGTTAATCTTATAAGTGGTATGTGTACGATTTTGTGGATTAATATGGGTATCTTGTTTTTGATTATGTTGCTAATGGTTTTGTGGTTGCATTTTTGGTTAATTGGCTTGTGTGCCATTTTGGGCTCTGGTTTGTTTTTATCTGCTGTTATTTTTTGGTGGTGGCTAGTGCTGTTTTTCCCAGCCTGTTTCCTTGTTTGTTGTTCTAGCTTTGTAACCATGGGATCAGGGCCCTTTCCCTTGCTAACTTAATAAAAAAAATTTGCCATAGAGCTGAGTAGCAAAATGAGTTTGGAAAACTTGCAACCATTACTCCTCTTAACATCTAAGATACAAATGCATTCGTTTATCAACTTACTATATAAAATAGAAAATATATATTAGTTTTGATTTTATTTAAATGTATATAATTCAAACATTCTCAATCTAACATATATATGTCTCACATGTGTATTCACAATTCTAAATGTAAATACAAATTTATTTTCACTTGTTTGTGAAAAATGTAGTTTTGTAAGTCTCACATGTTGTATTCACAATTCTAAATGTAAATACAAATTCATTTTCACTTGTTTGTGAAAAATGTAGTTTTGTAATTGAATTTTTCAAAGGGAAATTGCATAATGCATCAATTGCCATCAATCAACTATATATGTATATGAACATCAACTTACTTTCATTTTGGAAATTCTAGAGGAAAAAAGCTTCTAGTACATTCTACAAGATGAACCATTGAAACAATTGTTTCCATTGCTTGTAAAAATGCAATATAAACAATATTAAAAACTAAATTTTAAGTTGTTTATATGTTGTACGATTTGCACATTGACCAATCAACCATGTCATCATATATTAATTACACATAGATTTAAAAAGAAAAATATATAGTTATTGCATTGTTTATTCACTATTGAAAACATTTAACTCATCATATCCTAAAAACATGTGATGACCTTAAGGAAAACAATAAACTTAATAATTTTTTTTTTTTTTTTTAATAAATGAATATGATTTGAATGTATTATTTTACTTTTTTAAACATCTTTTTCTACATATTTTTTTCTTCTTAATCCTTAATCTTTTTTTTAATGTAATAAGTCAATGATAATGCAACCATGTTAGCTATGTTTTCTATATGATGATATTTTGAACAATTTTTTATTTTTTATTTTTAATCTCTTTTAGTGAGAAAATTAAACATGCAATTTTTTTTTATGATAAATGATTAAAATAATATTATTTATTTAAAAAATTATGAATCAAAATATTAAATTCTTATTACAACTTACACTTAGATATTAATAATAATTTTTTACAATATAATACAAAAATAACTTTTTTAATTATCATGATGATGTGACTTGTCTTTATTTATTATGATTACATCATTATTTATATATATATATTTTTTGTTATGACTAATAAATTTTTAAATATTTTATATTTATCATAATATTCATCTATTTTAAAAAATAATATAAAATTTTATACTATAAATATAATGTTATTAACTATATATAATATGTATTTTTGTTGCTTCTTGATTCCATTGTGTGCAATTTTTTCCATCAACGTTTCGGATCACACTCTATGATATGATGATGGATCACAGAGTGTACATTGATGGAAAAACTTGCACACAATCGAATTAGAAGCAACAAAAATACATTCATGATAGATTGTGGAAATCTCATATCACTATATATATATATTACATATTTCTCAATTTATTTATATATATATTTAATTCATATATTATATAATTAAACAATATTTATTAATAACTTAAAATGATTTCATAATTATCTTAATAATTTAATTTTTAATTTTTTTAATATTTAATTTAAGTAAATAAATAAATATATATTTTTTTTGAGTAAAATAAAATATTTCTATGACACTTATTTAAATTAGAGGATAAAAATGCTAGATTTTAGCAGAAGTTAACATCGGGTGCAAGCAGTTAGGCGGGAAGTCCATGTGACCCGCTTAGTCGCTCAACCTGGCACGCGCGGCCAATTTTCATTTGTGCACGTTTGGCGCCCTCCTCCAACTAAATTTCCGAATCACACCCCGGAAACGTAATTTGTTTTCTCTTCTTCCTCTGCTGTCGTGGGGTTTCATTCATTTTTCTAGGGTGTTTCCTTCTGTCCTATAAAGCTCCCACGATTATTTATCATCTTAACGGAAGAATCGCGGCATCTTCCTTAGAGGAGGGCAGGCGGAGCTTAACTTTGACCTCATTTACACCATATTTTCATGACTTCTACGGTATGTATTTTCCTCACGCTTCGCTACTTTTTTTGATCGGAAATGTCGTCGATCAACGCCATTAATTTGATCAAATTGCTTGAAATACAGTGAAAAATTTGTTTGTAAAACTGTGAATTAGTTGAAATTTGCCAAATATTTTGTAAAATTTAATTGCTGTCGAAATTTTTTATGGTGATCGTTAAAGGAGGATTATCTCAAGAGTTTCACGATGTTTTTTGGTTTTGTTCCGTCCTTTGTTGGGCTTACGAAAGAGAAATAGCCTTTTCTTGCTGAAAACAGTTGATATTCAGTGGAAGGTTTGTGTTCCAAACGTTACATTTATCAAAACATTCTAAATTACAGTCGACAACTTGTTTTCCAATAATGGTGGAAATATTGTGGAAAATTCGTTTGCCTTTCAAAAATTTCACGCTATTGTTATAGGAGAATTCGTGGAAGCACTTTAAGGTATCTTCATTCTGTTCTCTATTTCATTGGGAATGGGAAAGTGGAAAATCGAAACACACTTTAAAAACTCGAAATGATGTGGAAAATTGGTCAAAATGCTTGTAATACCGAGAAAATTTTGTTTTCCAAACTTTTAAATTGATTACAATACTCTGTAAAATTTGATCGCCGTTCACCCTAACCGTTAAAGGAGAATTAGCGGAAGGCTTTTAAGGTATTTTCTGTTCGTTCCTTGTTTTGCCGGCAGCGTGAAAGAAAAAATTATTAAAGCTCTCAAAGTGGTAAACTTCTTTGTCAAACTTTAAAATGATAAAAAGTACTTAGTAAAATCTGCTGGCAGTTAAGAAATTTATAGTGATCGGTTGTTTCAAGGTCCCTTTCGTTCTGATTCATAATTTATTGGCAATCCCGAAGAATAAGCTTTAAAATGTTTTAGTGGACTATTTGTCTTCCAGACTCAAAATGTTCAATATGATGCCCAATTTTTGTAGCAGTTCCAAAAGCTTACAACAATCATTACAATACAATTTGTCTAAGATATTCGAGGTATATCTAATCTGTTGGGATGACAGAACCAAAGATAAAATCTTGCATCTGCGAAATATTTGATATGCAGAGGAACTATTTTTTTGCCAAACTTTGAACTAGTCAAAATTTCTGAAATACAATTAAAAAAATATTTGATTAATTTTAGAATAGTCAAAAAATTTGAAATAAGTAAAGGAAATTGTTTGCAAAATTTTAAAATAGTAAAAACACTTGACAAACTGCGTAAAATTTGATTCCTTTCAAACACATTTACAGTCATCATCAATAGACATGGCATCAAAGATTTTCACTGTATTTTCAATATGTTCTTTATTTCATCAGGAATGCAGAAGAAAACTCTTTAAAATGCTCTAGATACGTTAAATTCAGTGGGAAACATTGTTTATCAAATTTTAAAATGGACAAAGCACCTGCAATAACGAGTAGAATTTGGTTGCTGTTCAAATAGGAGAATTTGTGAGAGAGAAAAAATTTAAAAGATATTTTCACTTTGTTCTCTACTTCATTTTGAACGAGAAAGAAGTACTAGAAGTGCAGTGGAGATATTGTTTTGAACGTTAAAATGGTCAAATATTAGAAATACTATGTAAGAACTGGTTGCAGTTAAACAAATTGCAGCTATTATTAAAGGAAATTTTCTGAGTTTGTTAAAGATGTTTAAGTAATGTTTACCCTTTTTTGCGTATATTTTAGTGAAGATGCAAAAGTTAAAAAGCTTTAGAGTGTTCTAGATACTTGAAATGTGTCAAAATTTGTTTTAGGATAAACTTCTAAATGGTCAAAATACTGTGTAAAATGTGGACGTCATTTAAAATTTCAAGTGATTATTAAAGGAGAATTGATCAAGGTTTAAAAGGTTTTTTCATCTTGATCCCAATTTTGAAATTTTCTTGTATCGCAAAGACAAAAAAGCTTAAAAATGTTCTAAATTCTTGAAATACAGCTGAGAATTTATCCTCAGAATTTTAAAATAGGCCGAATGAATGAAAAACACGTATGCTTGCTGTTTGAAGAGTTCACAGTGACCGTTAAAGGAAAGTTCACTAAAGATTTTTTTAGGTTTTTTCACATCATTCCCTAATTCATTTGCAAAAGGAAAAAAAAAGCTTTAAGTTACTCTATATACTTGGAGATAGTGGAAAAAAACTTTAAATGGGTTGAAATGCTTGAAATACTGCATGATTTGTTTGCCCAATTTTAAAATGGTTAAAATTCTTGAAATACAGTGCAATTTGGTTGCCAAAATGGTCAAAATGCTTGAAATTCAGCATAACCACTAATTTGTTTGCCAAACATAAAAATGTTCAAAATAATTTTGAAATACAGTCAAATATGATTTTTCTAAATTCCAAATCGGTTAAAATATATGAGTTTGTGAAAAATGTGTCCCTGTTTACTCTTGAACAAGAGAGTTTGTGATGAAGTGAATTTTAAACCAATAAAAAATATTGGAAATATAGTCAAAATTTTAATTTTTGTTCTAAAAGTCAACATCAGTCGTCAAGGAAAACATGTCTCAATTTATTCCTGAACCAGAGACTTAGATGCTGTATAATTTAAATCTTAAAGGATTCTAATTTCAGACACAAAAGAGTCTTAAACATTGTATTTGTCCTTAAACTTGGTGGATATTCAGGGTATTTTTCACTTCAGTAGTTCCATTGTTGGGAAAGTTAAAAGACTCAAGATTTGTTTAAGTTACTTGAAATGCAGTGGAAAATTTGTTTGTCAAATGTTAAAATGGTCAAAATGTTTGAACTATTATGTTAATATTGATTGCTGTTTCAAAAGTTTCACAGTGATTGATAGGGTGAATCAGCTTCATTCTTGGGAATGATAAGGATAATAACTGTACAATTTAAGATATTTGAAATTAGTCACAGTTTTGATTTTTGTTCTAAAGATTAACAGTATGTTCCAAGAGAATGTGCCTCAATCAAATCTCAGAGCAAAGTGTATAATTATTATTATGGTGTTTTTCACGTTACTGTGTAATGTATCCTTTTTATAATTTTTTTATTATCTGATTTTTTTGTATTATTCTGACTTTTCTAGAACACACATCACTGAAACAGCAACTAAAACTTGTAATACAAATGCTGATTGCAATTACCAAGTTGGAAACTTAAGAAAAAACCTTAAATAACTTTAAATCACACTCATATCTTATCAGAAATCAATATGACAGTAGGAACAACATTGATCTTATTTAATTGCAATTTGGGAAAAATGATGACAACACTGATATGCGAGCTAGAAAATGAGTTTTCAGAATTACCTCTCTCCCAAATCAACTCACAAGTGAACAATGACAGATATTGTGCAATATAGCCACTGATAAGGTGCTCAAAATTATTTACCAATGCTTTCAAAGCCAGGTACAATAGTAACACTATTGATGTCTGATATAAAGTTTTTTTAACTGGGACAACACCTTATATGATTGATGTATCCTTCTAGAATGCTGGTATAACACCTTATATGACTGGTATGACTTGATGATTGGTGGCACACTTTATATGACTAATGTAACCTTCCAGAATGCTGGAACATCTTATTTGACTGATGTAACCTTTCAAAATGCTGGAACAGCACCTTATATGACTGATATAACCTTTTGATGACTGGAACAATGCTTTATATGATTGATGTAACATTGAGGATGATTGTTGGTGGCTGGGAACGATGTAAACCAGCAACTGTATAATTGATCGTAGGATTGGTATTTATTGATTTTACTCCTCCAAAGGTAGTGCTCAACTAGGGTTGATTGGAAATGTTATAAACAATTCAGATCTATCACTTTTTGATGCACAATAACTTCCCAAAGTCTTGAAAGCCAATGCAGAAACCTTCAAATATAATGGACAACACTGTAGCGACATTATAGAAGAAACATATAACCCTTAAAAAGAATGAAATCTTCAACAAAGCACTATAGTGACAACATGCAAATTTAAAAGATGTCTTCAAATCCTCAACGAATTAGCACATTTGTGATCCCTGGATGGAATCACCCAATATGGGAAACAAGGGTTTTCGTCCTTGATCTCAAATGTGGAATCCAAGAGGGTTTTCGTTCTTGAATGCCAAACTCAAATGCTAAAGCTCACAATGAATAATGCCAAAATGAAATCAAGATACCAAATGAGGCTAGGCGACCTCTTTTTATACTTTTCCAATTTGGGCCCTTGATTAAATTTCCCTCCAAATATTATAAAAACACTTTTTACTTCATTTTATTTTTAGTATTTAAAAACTAACTTTTAATATTAATATGTCTTTAAAAATTCCTTTTTTAATAATATTATTTAAGTTGTCCCTTAAAATAAGAATCATCGGGAACAACTTAAAATAATATTAAAATTTATTTCTCTTGCTTTGCTCTTTAGCCAATGGGAAATGGAAATAGGCTAGAGGTCTTCTCCATGACATTATTTCCAAAAAGGGGACATGACACTCTAGCTCCTCTTTGGACTTTTGGTAATGCCGAAGAAGATAATAGTGTGATTTTTTAATTTCTTGACATAGAGTTTAAGTTTTAATCGCCATTCCAAACGTTACTAGTAATTTCAAGGAAAATGAGCCCCAGTTTATTCTTTAACAAGAGAGTTTAGTATTGGATAATTTAAAGGATTTCAGTTTGGAAACATTTATTTTTACATTATTAAAGTAAGAGTTTAGATCTGAGTTTCCGTTGGAAAGATTTTTACATATTTTTCTGCATAAATGCTGGGAAAAATATATTAAAGGCAGAATGGAATTGCCGGGTTTTAGTTTGCATAAGTGTAAAATATTGGGTTTTAAGACATCAAAGTTCAAACATTAAGCATTTGAAGGAATTACTAATTCTATTTGCACTATTTGTATAATTGCATATTTTTTTAGTCATTGATGAATAAATTATTTGTATTTTGTCCTTTTTCAGGAAAACACTACTATCTTTTGCTGAATGGATTCTGGATTTGATTGTGTCAATAATTTTCTGCATCTACTTCTCATTTTATTTATTTTCCTCCCTAATTAATCTACTCCCTCTTTCTTCTTCCTTGTTTAATTTCTTAAATTTTTTAATATATTGTTTGAGCTTTATTTCTAGTATTATTTTTTTTGCATATTGTGGCACATTTTATTTTCTTTTCTTCACTTTTTTTCTCTTTTTTTCTAATCAATTTAATCTCAATTTTTACTTATTTTTTCTATTCATTTTATAATTGTGCTTAATTTCTAATTATTAGATTTCATATTTTATGATGTATTTTTATTTTTATTTTTTAGGTTAATTAATTCAATGTCTTGGGGCGGGGGGCCTAGCTCGATTGGCTAAAGCATCCTGTTGCAGGCAAGAGGTGATGAGGTCTAGTCTCCCCCCAAACCCGTGGTACCGGAAGGTGTGTTGCGCTAGCGCCACCTAGCGCCACCGGTCATGTGAAAAAAGTTTACCAGACACAATGCAGTTTATAGGGGGATGGATACCCGACCAATTCTTGCAGTCTAAAAATAGTAAAAAATAAAAAAAATTAATTCAATGTCTATAGTATGGCTATTGAGTTGCTCGTATATAATTGTCTTATCTATATTTAGCATTTTTTAGCATATTTTTTGCTTAATTGCTTGTTTATCCTTTATATGTTTAGATTGTCCTTTTCTTTTTTATAGTTCCAATTTAATTTTTATATCCTAATATTGTTCCTTTTTTAATTTCTATCTCAATTTTTCCCCAAATTTTTGTTCCATTCATGTTAAAAATCAACATATGGTGCTTTCATTTAATATTCAGTGTTAAGGACAAATCTTTTGTCTTTTAAAATTTAGCATTGCTTGGTTTTGTTTATCTATCTTCCTTCTAGCCATCTTATTTCCTTCTTTCTTATGTATATCTACTATTGATCTATTTCTCCTCAATTTAATCATTATTTTTTGTTAATTTTTTTTTTCAATTCTTGTTTACTTTTACATTTTAGATCTTCTCTTTCAATATTTGTTTTGTTCTTTCTAATATCTTTTGAGGCCCTTATATTCTCTCTACCTCAGTTTTTCTTTTGTGATACTGTTTTTTATCTCTTTAGTCAAGTCAGTGCTTCCTTGTGCCTTGTTTCGCGTGCAACCCCTTCTCCCTCTTCCCTATCTCATACCTTTTTATGCAATTCTTGGTCTGCAACTAATCATTTTCCTTCTCGAGCTCTCTAATTCATCTTGATGTTGGATCATAGAGTGTGATCCAAAACGTTGATGGAAAAAACTATTGACACAATCAAATCCAGAAACCATTCAGAAATAACTGTTATGGATTGTGGAAATCTGTTATCATTAATTACTATATTTTATGGCTGTAATTTGTTAAGTATCAAAAATGTATTTTCAAGTAAGATTGATAGATCACATTTGTTTTAATGAAGTCCTATGAATGGAATTGGTTGCATTATAAATAAGTAAATGCCAGAATTAGCAGACCACATATTACTTGCAGTTACTCTCAATTTTTTTAAATTTTCATTCCTTACATTTTAAGGTTTTCTATGACATTTTATTAGCTGTTGTTTGAATCCATAAACACTTGTATAAGCATAGTTCAAAAGCTTTTCAAATAATTTGAACAACAGTGTCAAAATTTATATATGCTCAAAAAGTTTCATGGTGATCAATGAGGGGAATGTGTTGAGAATTTCAGGGTAAATATCACTTAATTACCCCCTTTCTTGGGAATGGTAAGGATGACAATTGATGACTGTATAAGTTAAGATACTTGAAATTGGTCAAAATTTTGATTTCTGTTCTAAAGATTAACAGAAACTGCCAAGATAACGTGCCTCAGTTTAAGCTTAAAGCAGAGTGTCTAATTATTAATACAATTTTTTTTGCTTTAATATCTCCTCTTTTTGAAATGCCAAAGGAGGGAAGATGTATAGCTTTCTAATTTCTTGGGGACACGGTTTAGGTTTTGACTGCCATTCCAAACATTACCAGTAATTTCAAGGAAAATGGGCTTCAGTTTATTCCTTAACAAGAGAGCTTGAGTATTTTATAATTTAAATGATTTCCGTTTAGAAACAGAAGCTTTTACATGATTGAAGGAGACTTTAGATTTGAGTTCCTTTTGGAAGGATTTTGACATATTTTTCTGCATGAACACCAGGAAAATAATAATCAAAGGCATTAAAGAATTGTTGTGTTTTAGTTTTCTTAATTGTAAAAAATTGCGTTCTAAGACATCAAAGGTTCAAGAATTTTGAAGGAATTACTAATTTTAATTGAACTAATTGTATAATTATTAATTACAGTTTTTATAAGTCAATGTTGAAGAACTTATTTGTATTGTGCCCTTGTTCGGGAAGGTGTAACTGTTTTTTGGCAGTAAAAAATGAAAACGTACTTTTAAGTAACTTTGATAGCTATCTTTTGTTGGAATGGACTTGTATGGATGGAAGCTGTTGCAGGGCTAACCAGTAAGTGTCAGAATTAGCAGACCGCAGACTGTTTGCTTTCCTCTATTTAAACAAAATTAATTCAATAAATTTTAACATTTTCTATAGACATTTTATTAGCTATCTGTTGAATCCATAAATATACGCTTAACCATTCTCATTTCAACTAGTTCTTGACAGACTTGTCAAAATATCTAACTTTGCCCATTGAAAGGTACAGTTTAACTGGAGACTTCATCTACTGTGATACATATATATCTAAAGATTAACTGAGAGTCTGAGACTTAGCATCTTAAAAAATGCAAGGAGAAAAGAAAAACAATTATTTTGTTTATTAAGCATATCGGCCATCAGATTTTGGACTTCAATCAAGGTAGACTCAGTGACCTTGAAAACATTTTTTCTACATCTTGTGGTCTCAGGAAGATACAGTCATGACTGTTATCCTCCTCTATAAAAGATCCTTTTCCATGGATTCTTTTTTCTTGCTTCTTCTATCACAGTAGCTTGCTACTCTCAGCAATATCTTTATGTATTGTATATCTGGTTGTGGTTCTATAAGGCAAGCAAGACATAAACTTTTTTGCATTTCTGTGTTTCTTGTGTCTCCTACCATGGATGAGGGTTGTGAACTGAAATCTGGCCCACAAAACAGGAAGGGAGTGCAATTTCCCTGAATAAAGGTTTTTTGAGAAGGTGAAACACCAACATCCTTGGATTTCTTTGTCAAATGCAAGGTAGTCAATGCTTTGAATCAGGAAGATTTCCTCTGCACATGTTGTACGGATAATTGCCTTTAGTTCTCCACTGAGTACTGCCACTTGAGATTTAGTGGTATTGATCTCATGAGTTGCATAAGTGCGTGAATTCTATTTAGTGTCAATCATATGATTGAAGTATTCAACATATCAAACATATGTTGAATGCATCCAGTATGTCAATCAGACAATGATAAGTTTGTGTGATATAGTCTCAGTGATAATGGTATTAACATTTTTTTTGTGGACCTTCCGGGACCACTACTATTGTTGAATTTTTCTATGCATTTGGCTAGAACAAAATCAATTTTGCCAACTTATATTTGAGCATTTGATACGCTTGTTAGCTAACAAGTGAGTCAAGGACACGTAAGAATGAAATTTGATCATCTTGGCAAGCCACTGAACCTCATCTATTAAGCTACTTAGTTACAATTAAGACATATTTCTGTTCCTTGCATTCACTTGTCAATCAAAGTTAAATCTCCTCTGCTTGAAACATTTTGAAGGATAATGCCCACAGACCCTTTAATCGCCAATACTAGAGCTTCACTGTCTCCATACATCCCTAAATATTTTTTCCCTTTCATCCCCAAAGATGCCTCCACTCCAGCTGGTTCGGAATTCTCCTTTTCAGGTTCATCAGGTCTCAGGTTTGCAGAATCTGTTGGGGTAGAGTTCAATGTGATGCTTGTTTCAGTGTCTAATTCATTCCTACCCTTTATCCAGAGTGCTTGTATCTACTATTATACAGGACTTGTTTCGATTAACATTTTCTAAAGCTTGGCGAGTTTTTGATTTCTAACAAATTTTGTATAGACCTGTCGAGTTCAAATGTATACTTGATAAGGTTCTTTGAAAGAAATTCCACTGATCTAATTCTGGCTAAATATTGGACAATGCAGATCTCTATTTTACTATTTTGTAGTTGGTTTTTATGGCTCTAACAGAGGGCCAGCCTAATATTGCACTTAACTCTTTCTATAACCATTTTCTCTTCCAACAGTTTCCTCACATTATTTGTCTTACAATGCATTCCATCTCCCAGCTTTCCTGGTGATGCTCAACACAAATTGATCCTGATCATATCTGTATGATTTGTTTACAGTGTTCTTTATTTATTTCATTAGGAAAGCCAATAAGAAAATACATTGAATGAAAATCTGTCGTTTGCCTCTGGTGCAATCTGTCTCTCAGTTTAGTTGTGAGATATATGAGTTTTTGTCTTGATAATGCATGATACAATTTCAATCTACTACTAGCTATATCATGTGTTAACAATGTTTGTATGTACTTTATTATTTGGCAAAGCACCAAATAAACTCAACGCTGTTAGTTTTGCCCATAGGCCAGTTCTTATCCTTTCTGTATTTACTTTTGTTAGCTCATGTTATGCAAATGTGAATAAAATGTTGGCTTCCTTTATACCAATTTGTGGTTCAGTTCTTTAGATACATTATCAATTCAGTTGCTAGGCATGTATAAGTTCCAGATCTTTTATCAGTATTTTGTATTACAAATTTTTTTTTTTTTGTGGAGTAAAATAGATGTGTCTTTGGAGTGTGCCATGCCCATGCATTTAGATGGTTTTTGATGTGTCTTATCAATTTTTTCATCCCACGCTGTTTAGGGCATTTCTATCTTCCTATTTTTATATATTTATAATTTGGCTGATGATTTTGATTAAAATGTGATGCACACATTTTTACTTCTGGCCACAGTATGGTGACATTGTTGGAAGTTTTGTTCTTATTATTGAAGGTGTTTGTTCCCCATTGAGCACAGTCTTTACAAGATATTGTAATTTTCCCCCTTTAGCATAAACGCTCTGTCTTATGTGAGACAAAATTAAACCATTAGCTAACTCTATGAACTGTTATACCTAAAGTACAAACGGTTCACTTTATTAATCGAACCTTATTCTTATGGCTTGTATAAACTGTAACTACTAAATATCTATTAATATGATATTAATGCCAGCAGGAATTGTCTTTTACTGCATTGCAGGTCTCAGACTCCCAAGGGCTTTAACTGGTAGCATTGCAAAATTTGCAAAGTTCAAAGAATTCTCCTGTTCACTTATATCGTCCTTTGGTTAAAGCTTTCTGCATCTTCAGTGTTGTCAGTTTAAGAATATTTTTTCAATCTATTTAACATTCAGAAGAGTTAAAGGTTCTTTGCAAGGCACTTTCCTGCTGTTTTGGTGCCTAGCTTGATGTAGAATAAGTTCTGGAGATTTTTGTAAGGAAACTATTAACACACAACTGCCTGGCTTAACAGGCTGGGGAGGAAAGGAGTTAGATATCAAAATGAAGCGTGATTTTTGTGATATTTCTGATGATGAGTGGAGTGATACAACAGTAAAACTGTCCAGAGTAATTAAGAGACCTGCACATGAGAATTATTTCAGCAATGGTAATTGTCAGAAAAAGGATAACAAAGCCCTTCCTCCACTTGAATCTTTTGCATTTAAGCAGAAAAACAATGAAACAGCAATTGGACGTCAAGTATCTGATCATCTATTAGAGGATGATGATTTTCAGTTGGGAAAAGGTAGATCCAATGGCAGCAGAGGAAGGCGATTTGTAGTTGATGATGAAAGTGATGAAGAATTTGATCAAGCTGCTGGAAATGATAGTAATGTTAAGTGCCTTCCTGTTAATGAGGATGAATCTGGTGGAGTTGGAGGTCGATGTGTAGAAATTCTTGATGAGGAGGAATCTGGTGGAGTTGGAGGTCAATGTGTAGAAATTCTTGATGAGGAGGAGTTTGGAGAGGAAAACAATGAAGTTGCTGAAGATGATGTTGTAGGAAACGCCCTGCAAAAGTGTGATCAGATTGCAGTCACATTGCGTGAGGAGCTTTCTGGCAGTGGATTAGCAACTATCAACATGTGCTGTGATAGATATGCAGAGGTGGATGCCACTGTGACAAAAATTGTAACACAGGTTTGTATGCCAACTTCTGCAATCTGGAAATCTTGAATTTTGTCAATATATTGAGGAACTGTAATTGTTAAGCTGAGTTGGTTGCTGATTAAAGGAAGGGCTTTACCTAATTGCCTTAGTAGCAAAATTCTCACTTATCAATTACAGACACAGTATAGCTTTTATTGCAAATGAATGTGCTTAACAAATTGCACGCATCTTCACTATTGATTACTGTGGGCAACAGCTTAATTTTCCTAGAGACATGGCATGCTTTTGTGTTTAATATTATCAGTTTTAATTATATAAAAGTTATCTTTTTGCAAGGTAGTTTAATTTTGCCATTTTTCTCTCTCTGTTGGTATGCACTCAGTAGTTTATTTGTCGTATAACTCAGGGGGACATTGATGCTGCCTGCAACAATGGAGACGCATCATTTCAACCAAGTTTGAAGCCTTATCAGATTGTTGGAGTTAATTTTCTACTCTTGCTGCATAGAAAGAAGATTGGAGGAGGTACTGATAGGAGATATACATTAATAACATAGAACTGAATAAATCCAATGATTTGGAAAATTTGATTATGAATTTGAAGATGTCTACTGGTAAATATATTTCCTATTTTCTAGAATTAGGAGTCTTGAATACTTTTTTAATTATATGTTAATTTTGTGCCTTCCAAATATATCTGTCTTGGATTTGGCTGCTCTTGTTGCAGCACAGAATCTATAATGACATTTCATCCTAATTTTTTACCTGGATTAATTTCTATATAAAAGTTGCTTGTTTTGATAAAATTCATTTTTTTAAAACATCATTTCTCGTCTAATATCATTTTACTCCAAAATAAGCAATCACACATTTCTGGCCTGCTCCATCATTACCTTCCAATGACGGTTGTGATCTAGGTATGTTTTTGGGTATAAAAAAGCTATGTGATGCGTTTGTAGGTGTTCTACTTGAAGTAGATGAAGTGGATGCCGATGTGCTTCATATGTGTGGACCACAAAATGGAGCCTACTATAGCTTCAAATGCTGTATCTTCATCTATTTTTGCTTGCAATTGAGGACCATGAACACTAGCTATGGATGTTGCTATGGCTGATCTTGTTTTCTCCTTTTGCAATTTTTTCTCTTTTGTTAATGCAAGGTGTGCATCAATCTCTTGTTTTATCTTTTCCGTGGTGTTGGTATAGGCCTTGGCATCACGATGAGTAATTCTTGCATGATGGTATTTGAGGTGATTGATGCCTCCATGATATAGGTTTTGGCATCTTATGCAAACGATTGTCCTTGGTGTTGGTCCTTGTACGACATATTTCCAAGCATAGTCTCTAGCTCCAATGGGATGAGTTCCTGTAATTGGCATCAATTGGGCTGAGCTTGAGATTTATGAGCAGTGGGAGCTTGATCCAAATCCAAGGGTTCTCTATTTGCCATTGTATCTATCCTACAAGTATTAAGTACAACATTTTAATGTTTAAAAACAATTTTTTTTGCTGAAATTCAACATAAATTACTATAAATCAGCATAAATTTGTCATAAAATTAGTATAAAGCAACATAAATTAGTTTAAATCAGCGTAAATTCAATATAACCTAATGATTTTATTCCCAAAAAAAGATAAAAATCAGAAAAAGAATTGGTTTATACAAAAAATAGTGATTACATTAAAAAAATCAGTATAAATGAACAAAAAATGTCCATAAATCCAATTTTTTGGAAGAAAAATTGTAAATGCTACTAAGTTCTAGGAAATTATGAATAGTTTGCAATCTACATGCTAGATTTTAGCAGCGAAAATGAATTTAGATGCTTGCAGAAAAAATAAAAATTTCTAACCTGCCCTTGAGATTTAGCAAAATCTCCCTTCAAATTCACTTAAAAATTCTTGCAATTAGCTTAAATGGATGCAAGAGAGCTATGTGAGGAAGTATGAGGGGTGTGGTTGTTTTAACAAGCAAAAAAATGTGGGTTTTCAATGTTTTTTTCTGTGTCTTTGTTGCATCCGACGAGTATTTGTTACAAACTTTTCAAGTTTTTCGTCAAGTTACTCATCACTAGGATAAACTGCCAAGTACTTGCTGAGTTTGCCAATTATGGTTATTGCCATTCTATTTTTGTTGGTAATGTTTCTCTCCTCACTTATTTTGTCGAAGGTTTACAATGACAACTTGATGATCTTGCTTGTTTTTGTCATCTTTGTCTACTTGTGGTCAATCTTTGTAAAACTAGGGTTATGATTTTTAGTGGTCAACCTTAGTATTCCGATGCTTTTATAAGGGTGCAACCTTGGAGATCACACCCACTTACACATACTTGGGGGTCCAATTTTTTGGTCCCTCCAACATGATGCTTGCCTCATTCATGTCTTTGTAAGTGGTATGCTTCTCTCTCTCTCTCTCTCTCTCTCTCACTTAGAACATTAATGTTTCCAAATCCACTTTCAAGATAACCCTTCAAAGATGTCTTTTTGATACAATCATAAAGCTTGCAATTTTGTATGGTTGGAAGGTTTGGGGGCTTAGCTTGGGATCCATTGATAGGGTCCATATGAAGAGGGCCTATACTCCCACGTTACAGTGCATTATCTGGTTCAAGTGTATTGTTCTTGAGAGCATTGTCTAGGTAGAGTTTTTAGTTTGTCGCTGAGCCATTGTGTCTTGAGATTGTCTTCTAGCTTACTTTCTACATAGACTCAAATCTATGGATAACTTTGTAAATCGTTATGGTGGATATTTGTATTTGACTCTTTGGTCTTTCAAGAGGATTGCTTCATTGAGTCTAGTTTCACATTGTTGGTGTTAGTATTTGGAGGCTTCGCGTGATGAGCCCTACCGCTCTCAACTCAAACCCCAATATTTCTTGAGTCTTTTTAGTGTTATTTAGTTTTTTAGAGAAAGTTTGATAGACAGAAGAGAAGGGGTGCAGCATATAAAACATATAAACTGAAATACAAGGCAATTTCCTACAGAATGGAAATGCAGAAGATGTTATTTTATTGCAACAATGAGATCATGAATGATAAACATACCAGAATGTTTCCAGTTTTTTTATTTAAAATAGTAAGCTAGCTCGCCAGCCAAGAATGCTGAATACTGACAATAATGGACGCCAAGCCTCCAGATTTGGATTCTCCTACCTCGAAACTGGATACAAGCCTCTGAAAATACTAGACGCCAAGGATGCAAGTCAAAAAGCAATCAAAAGGAAGGCGTTTCAGCCAAACCCTTCACACGCCTCTCTAGAATGCACAATTCCCAATGCAAGTCGTACAGCCAAGAAAAGAATGAGTATTATCCCTGCTGGATGCCACTGAATCTGAAGAAGAAGGCGCCACAAGGAAGAAACCCTTTCTTATTGCAATCAACAGTAAATCTCAATATAATACTCTGTCTGAATCATGTAGAACCTCTGAATGAAGCTCTCAACTGCACTGATTCGATTGATCTTTCACAATCTCAAGAGTGCTCAACACTGAAGAGGTATCGTTCTTCAATGGAAAATTGTTCAAACCTTGATCACAGGAGAATGCACAGGAAGAAGCACAAGGCAAAGTCGAAATTATCAAAAGGTGAGTTTCTCATTGCCAAAAATGCCCTTTTATGCAAAAGGCACGAATTCCAAGAAAGATACGCCACTTTTAATATTTAAATCTTTTAAATTATATTTAAGTCATTTCAATAGTATTTGACTTAAATACTTGGGCGCACTTTATCAATTTAAGTGATTAAAATATTAAATCACTTTTAGAGAATATTTAAGTGATTTAAAAAGTATAAAGTCAATTTGACTTTATAATTAAATATTAATCACTAATATTTAAACTGTTTAAAACCCATAACTCACTCAAAAACACCTCATAAACTCGCCGCTTTAAGTCGTCAACTCCTCGTATTAACGCCGGCCAGGAACCAATCATCAAGCTTTTGAAAACAAGAACGCACTCAAACTCTAGAAAGTACCAATCGACCCTCTAACTAACCGCTAGCCCAATAAGGGTCCAATAAAGGGCTAACACTGCTCCCTAGAACCGACGAAGGGACATCACATAATGAGCTCGCTTCTTTCTATTGGAGTCTTTATTGACAAATTATCTCCTTTACAAACAATACATCCATGCCATTTGGACCTCCCCTCTTGTGCCACTCAACTTGAAGCTTGCTTTTTATGTCAAGCATTTCCTACATGTTGAAGATGGTATACTTTCTTGTACTCACTATCTCTAGCTTGAGGTTTCACCTTGACCAAATGAGGGTTTCCATCAGCTATGAGTTGAGATAGATTATCATATTCCTTTCCTTGACCAGATTTATAGTCTTTGCTCCCTCAAGGAGGTTGAGACTGAGTAGCATTTCATCTTCAAATGCCCCATTTATCATGAGATATAAGGAAGATATTTTTGCCTCTACAAGGACTTAGGCAACAATTTTTCTACTCTCTTTTGATGTTAAGATCAACGGTGTTTGGATCCTTATTTTCAAGAGGCCATCACCTTTCGACAAAGATTCTTACATGCGTTTTCTTAGGATTCTAGAGCCCCTAGCTTGATCACCTGCTTTCAACACATCCAAGAGACCATTAGCGCAAAATGACTTTTAATACTATTACTTCTATCATAGATACAGATAGACCTGCGAGACAATGTTTCTCATAGCTTTTGCCACAATGTGTTCCTCCTCCTTATCATGAACCTATTTCTTCATGATAAAGTAGTCTTGTTTCCTCCAAGTCCAGTCAAACTTGAATCAATTTCAAGTAGTCATTCAACATTTCCATAGAGAGTTTAACCTTCTGATTGATCACCTTGCTAATGATGGAATCAATGACATAGGCAAGCAAAGGTTTGCAAATGATTAAATAAATGGGAAGGACTAAACAATAGCAGCAAAAACTCTTTTGGGTAAAAAATTGGCAAACCAAAAGTATAATTGTCTTTCAAACTATCAAGATTTAATTGGGAAAAAACCAAACTTTTTTCTTTCTGATAACCTTAACTTTTTTTTTTTGCATTAAGGGCAATAGTGAGTTCACTACACGCATCCAAAAGAGATTTTCTACCCATAAAATATCAAGTAAAACCAACATAGGACCACTTGAATAGCAACCCTAGTGGTCGGTGAGGATTTGACTAGATTGGTGCTGAAATAGACAAGTCCAAGTGCTGCAATTATCTCAAAATTGCCATTAAGAGGAGCTGCAAGCCAATGAACTTAATCAAAGCATAAATTATATATATTATAGAGCATACATTCCACAACTTCTATCAACATGAAAGCCGACAAAATGGCGTCAACTAGGAAAGAAGCCAAAACCAACTAGAGACCAGCCTACTGAGACCTGATAGCAACCCAAAATGACAGGCATAGGACTAAATCATATTATTTTGAGGAGGAAAATTACCTTGGCCTCCCATAAACTAGTAGTAGGTAGCATTAACCAAAGCATGTTTTGGAAGAACATGGGGGATTCCTTAGCCATGTCGAGCCCCCATAATCATTCAAACATATCTTACACATATCTGACTTATGAGTCGAAGAGACTTCAACTATGCCCTTCAAATCCTCATCATCATAGCAATAAGAAAAGATGGAATAACATCAGTGGGAAAAGATAGTTTGAGACCCTTGGCAATCACCTCAATAACCTATTGCATATGTACTTGTTGCTACTCGATGACATGAAGGTCGTCCAGATTGTAGTTGAAATAAAGATCTCGTTGCTATTGAACATCTTTAATTGTCATTGTGAAGGAGTTGTGACATAGTTGTAGTTGACTGCATAGATGCATAGTTTAAATGCTAGCATATCGAAAACTTTCCTTTTGCCTCCAGTGTGTCTTGGATCCAACAAAAAATTAAGCCATGGCTCTATGAATCCCCACACATTGCTCCCCATTAGCTTCATTAGCTAACTCCTATATTTTGAGCAACTGAATTCTTAACTTTGAAGTTTTTATTTCTTGCTTGAGAAAGGCTATAGAATCATAGACCTTTGTTTCACCAGATATTTTTGGTTACAAACTTTTGTCTTTTTCGCGACATCCAACTCTTTGCCCTTCTCCTTTATAGAAGACTTTGGAATGCCTTGCTTGCCTCGCCTGTGCCTCAAGGTGGACATCATTAACTTTGATTGTGTAATGCCCAAAGTTATAATTTTTTGCTTCATTAAGACATTTTGGTAAAATGGTCAAAGTCTTGTAAAAATTGTTGTCGAGTCAATTTTTCAAAATATTTTTTTTTTCTATTTTTTAGAAATTTCTAAAAATAGACTTGAGTTAGGGTTTTCTTGGTTTGTTGTCAAATGGATGTTGGCAAAATTTTCTAAAATAGAAATTTCTATATTTAGAAAATGTCTAAAAATAAAATCTTTGCATGGAGGGCTCAAACTGATTTTGATTGGTTGAAAATATGTCACGATTAGGCTGGTCTAATCGGAATCGTCAAAAAGTTAGGTTTTCTCTGGTGTGTCTATTTTACTTTTTCAGAAGATAAATGAGGACCTCCAAGGTCATCAATGGAAGATGGCCAGTTGCCAGGTGTCAGATTCAAAGTCTCAAACGCTGCACTGATCGATCAGTGGCAAAAGATGCTCAAAAAACGGTGAACGGAGGAAGGGAATCTAAAAATAGCAAAATTTGCAGAAAATATTCTAAGTTTGGAAAAGAAAGGTGCCTTTTTTCAAGGGAGGCACCTGGTAGTCAATGCCTCAGCCAATTTTTCAGTTTTCGCAAATCATGCACGCACAACGGTGAACATGGTCAACGCATCAACAAAGGTGGTCAATGCAGTCGACAAAGGTGAACGGGAAACGATGAAGATTGAAAATCTCAAAAAATAAGCTAAGTTTGGGATGTCTAGGCTCCTTATTTCAAGGGAGGCACCTGGCATTTCATGCCTTGGAATTTTTTTTTGTGTTTTTCGAAAAACATGCAATTTGACTCTACAACCCAATTCAAATCTAGTCAAATGCAGTCCAAAGCAGTTTTAGGGTTGGGAAAAGTAGGAGATCAACTCAGATATGTTTAGGCTCTTCAATGAATCCATCATCTAGTTCATAGGATCTGCCGGACGACAAGAATTGCAGATCGAACATAGGTGAAAACACGGAAAACGAAGAAAGTCACAAAAAAAGTTGAAAATTTCAAAAAATAAACTGTCTGGTAATCATGGGCGCCTTATTTGAAGGAGGGCGCCCAAGACTTCAACACTTAGAATTTTTACATTTTCGAAAACTAAAAACTTCTTTCATTAGCCTAGTTTTGGTTTCTTGCATCCGGCCGATGCGGTGTAATGGAGGCCGGTATGAGGTGTATCATTTTTCTCGATTCGATCAAAGCTTAGTTTGATCGACTTTTAGTCTTAGTTGTTCATAGATTGGCAAAAAATGATGCCCAAACAAGGGGTACTAGATTCTAGAGACACGCAAACTAAAAAAAGTTGAAAATCTCGAAAAAATTTCTAACATTGGGATCGTTGTGCGCCTTTTTTCAAGGAGGGCGCCTTTATTGCTAACACTTGGGAAATTTTTCGCTTTGTTTGTGTTTTCTTCTATTCAGCCTTCATTAGCGGTTTCCAGGGTATGCAATTACGATCAAACGTCGTTAGATGCCGAAACGAAGCTAGGGATCACTTCAGCAGTGGTCAAAGATCAAATTGCCATTATCAAATAGAGATTATCGCTTTTCGACGCTGCCAATTTGATGCCGACGCCAAAGGCGTGGTTAAACTTCAACGAGGTAGAACCGTTTAAAATTGAAAATTGCAATTTTTTCTTTTCGCCCTATGCCAGCGCACCTTATTTCCCCGCAAAGGCAATCGTCATCTTTACTAAGAATCTCTGAAAAATATCCCCTCATATGCATGCTTTTTGATGCCCTATTTTTTAGGAGTTCTTTGTGTTATGCAAACGAAGTCAGATATTTTTGTATGATAGGCTCCAAAAATTTAGGGTTTTGCATGAAAACGCCTTTTACCTCCAAATCCTATTTAAGAAATCCTTTAGCATTCATTTTTCATAATTTACAGGTTGGCTTTCAGAGGAAGAAACATAAAATTTTCTTCTCGTCAAGATTTGGAGACTCAAACGGAGAAATTTTTCAACGATCTTCGTGGATTCGAGATTGGTAAGCACAGAGGCACACTTTTTCATGGTCTATTTTTCTAGGGCATCACGTTTCAGAAATAGGTGGTCAAAATTTTCAAGTTCCATTGATCTGGGTCTACTTGTTTTTCACTCCTCTTGAAGATTGAAAATTTTAAAAATTTGCATGTCGATCCCTATTTTTAGGAAATCACGCATTTTTGGGAAATCCTCAGATTTTTCAAAATTTGATGATCTGGCTCTATTCAGAACAAAATTGTCTACAAAACCCAAACCTTAGTTTTTCGGCCCTACTTTTTAGAAATCTTGCATGATCTTGCATTTTTGGGAAAGACTAAGATTTTTCAAAATTTGACGGTCAGGGTCTCTTCAGAATAAGATTGTATACAAAACCCAGACCTCAACTTCTTTTCGAAAATCTGCCGTTTTTGAAGAAAAATCAGCAATCTATTTTTAGCTCTTGTGTAGAACTTTTTCAAACATAGTCGTGTTTACAATCAAAAGTCAAGTTTTCAGACATGCAGTACACTCCAACAAAAATCATGACCAAATCAGTGTTGCTCCACGATTTCTTTAGAACATTCGAAACCGACTTACATCATGTGCTTCTAGTGTTTGATTTGCGTGCTTTGGAAGACGCAAGAACCATTGTAGTCAAAAATCTTGGTCATTCCGGGTTGCTTGCAGCAGCTTCTATCCCTATCTCGATGCAAAGCCTTGAATTTGTAATTGCTTGTGTCAAGCATTACAATTCAACTACACGAGAAATCTGTAATGTCCCCTTTTTGGGATAACCCTAAATCTGCCCTAATTTATCAATTTCAAGTGACCGCCTTGGTTTTGGGGATGTTTATAGTGTGAGTAGGCCTCTACAAAATAGAGTTAGAGAATATTTACAAGATAATATTAATTGGGATACATATATGAATCCCACCTTTTTGCTTTGATAGTTACTTGTTATTATTGCATTTGAATACTAATAATAGTTCAGTTTCAGATAAGTTAATTTGTTAGTACCTCCCAACTCAAGAGGTATTTTGATAGACATAGTTCTTATACTATGTAGTAATCATAAACACCCATGGAGTAATCTTTGTTGAAGGCACATCTGGAATGAAGCAAACACATGGATATACTTAATGAAGCATGCACATAAATACATGTAGTATATGCCGGAATACATGTGGGTTACAAAGTATACCCATAAATACACACAAGTCGCAAAGTGTGAATGTATGCAAGACACAAGGTATACACATGAATACCAGTAAGACACAAGGTATACACATGAATACCAGTCACAAAGTATACACATGATCACACATAAATCAAAATGTAAGCCACAAAGTATTCACTTGAGTGCACTTGAATACACATAAGTCAAAGTATGCACTTCGATACACTTGAATACACTTGAATACACATAAGTCACATGGTATACACTTGAATGCATTTGAATACATAAGTCACACTTAAATACATTTGAATACACAAGTCACAAGGTATACACTTGAACGCACTTGAATACATATAAGCCACACTTGGATACACTTGAATACATAAGTCACAAGGTATACACTTGAATCACTTGAATACACTTGAATACATAAGTCACAAGAGTCACAAGGTATACACTCGGATGCACTTGAATAAAAAATTAGAGCAGACAACCAAGTAGCTCAACCAAGCAGGCAAGTAGCTCAACTAGTAGCTCAAACAAGCAAGCAACCAACTCAAACACACAGGCAAGTAGCTCAAACACATAGGCAAGTAGCTCAAACAGGCAAAAAAGTAGCTCAAGTAAGCAAGCAACCAGCTCGAGCATATAGGCAAGTAGCTCAAGTAGGCAAACAAGTAGCTTTAGCAAGCAAGCAACTAGCTCAACCACACAGGCAAGTAGCTCAACAAGTAGCTCAAGCAAGCAAGCAACCAACTCAAACAAGTAGCTCAAACACATAGGCAAGTAGCTCAAATAGGCAAACAAGTAGCTCAAGTAAGCAAGCAACTAGCTTGAGCACACAAGCAAGTAGCTCAAGTAGGCAAACAAGTAGCTCTAGCAAGCAAGCAACTAGCTTAAGCACACAGGCAAGTAGCTCAAGCACACAAGCAACCAGCTCAAGCACATAGGCAAGTAGTTCAAGTAAGCAAACAAGTAGCTCAAGCAAGCAACTAGCTCAAGCACACAGGCAAGTAGCTCAAGCACACAAGCAACCAGCTTAAGCAACTTGACAACATTTTAACATTTTCATAGTTTTAGGCATAAAGTAATCATAAACACAATGACGAGTTCCACCACACCTCACAAATACATAGTGGCTAGCTCTAGCATTCATCACATACACAATGGCTGACACACACATATCCATAACACATCCTAAATAGAAAGAATATCGATGCATACTACATCGTGGGTCCTATCCTTTCCTCTAGTCTTCTACACCATTGGACAAATGGGAAGAGGATTCGGTGCATCCCATACTGCATCGTGGGTCTATCCTCAACCCCACAAGGCTAAGTATATAGTTTGACCACTGTGAAGGGGATTCGGTGCATCCCATACTACATCGCGGGTTCGTCCACTATCCCAAGGTCACCTAGTATACCATCTTGATGATGAGTTGCATATCAAAATTTTAGCAGATGCCAGATTGGCAATGGCGGAGTGGGTTGATCGGTTTATCCAATTCCCCACGTTCTCCTACATAAGAGTATATGGCTTCTCAGAATCTTAGGTGATCCAGTCATGCTACCTAGATATCCAACGGATGAGGTTGTGTTCATGGAATTGAGGCAAGTACATGAAGTACACACATTTTTGCCTAGTAGACGCAAGCCTGCCTTCAGCTTCTCGTTTGAGAAGAGTATATATAGATTTAGATCAACAGCTGGTGCTAAGTTGATGAGTGAGGAAATGTCAAAGTTTGGTCTCAAGCTTTTCAAGGAGAGATGCTCATACGATCCTTGTGGTGTCTTCGTAGCTCGTCTTGGTCAAAATCATGCACATGTGCCTACAATTGAAGATTTCTAGACTAATTGTGAAGACGAGTTCGAAGTGCACAAGTGCAATTATAACAGACTTACCCTTTAGCAGACGGTTGATTTCTTATCAGAAGATGTGAAAGGTCTTTCAGATGATGATGGGGAAGTTCTACTTCCCATGTATGCACGACATCAGGTCGATCAACGTCCATTTCCACAAGTTGATTGGTTTGCCAAAGAGGGCACCTGAATCGAGGAAAGAACAAGCCGCGTTGTCAAGAACAACAAAATATTCCTAAACAGTAAAAAGACACGGAAGGTAGCTATTCTAGTTGCAAAGCCGCCAATGGTGCAGTCATCTCTACCTTCCTCTAGATCAAAACCGAGAGCGAAAGCTATGAGCAATCCTCTAGAAGATACAAAGATTAGCAGAATGATGAAGTGCTTGAAGGAAAAGGTGAATCGACAGGAATAGTTAGTAGATGCACCAAAAGTTCTAGTTGAGTCAGCACCACAAGTTGAAGCCATGCCTCATCTCTTGTTCTTCCACCATCGCTGAGGCCTTTTCCTTTTCATATAGACTCAGAAGGTGATTCGCTAGTTTGCAATGTTTCAACAACTATTGATCCATCAAGAGTTGCTGGAGTTGGAATTGATCCTCCTAGAGAAGTTAGTATAGACTCCTTGTCTTGGGTTGAGAACTTGCTGGGTAGGAAGAGGAGGGAGCCTTCTTATCAGTTGAACTTTGTAGAACTTGATAGCGTCTACCAAGACACAATAGAGAAGAAACTTAAGAAGCAAGTTCATATGCAGAAAAATTCTAAAGGCAAGATTATCCTCGAGTTTGCTACACCTTTGGAGGACAAGAACATTGATGAGGTTGAAATTGATGACTTCAAGGTTGTCAAGGCCAATCTCGGAAGAAGCACCCGACATACTGATGTAAATCTCTTTGAAGTTGCAATAGACAATCTAAAGGAACGAGTGCTCAAGGATGGAGAAGATAGGCAATCCTCAAGGCTGAGATTCGACAATGCGGCAGTATGATTCCAACCTCCTTCATGGTACTTTACGGATCACCTTGTTGCTTCCACAAATTCTGGAGTCACCTGCAGATCAACATCAGCTAAGTTAGTTGGTTATAGATTGAAAACATATGAGACTGGATAGAAGAATTCATCACTAGGGGCAGATTTATACTTACAGAGATATACCAATTGAGATATGACGCCCATGATCTTCGCTTAGGGATTTAGGAGTTTGAGCAAAATATAGCGGAAAGGAAACCAAGAGATGAGATCATCATTTCCGACTTGAGGACGACTTATGATTCAGTCATTACAGAAGAACACAAGAAGCTTTTTGCTTGGAGAGAACAACACCTATTCAAAGTAAAAAACTACGAAGGAATATTTGTAGAATTGGTTGGATATAGATAGAAGGTTGCTAATACTCTGAAGTTCGTAATGAAGATGGCACTTTGATCTCGATGAAGTATAGGCAGAGTTTCAGAACCTTGTCCGTGGCAGTTTCAATGGTGATCCTGTTGCCTGCAAGGTGAATCATGTTGTTGCAATTTCAGCAAAATTTGATGAAGCAGCTGAAAAGAGGAAAGAATTGCTAAGTTTGATTGCAGATGGCGAGGAGATGTTGGAAAAACAGTACATCATTTTGGATAGTATCAGTGTTCCTGATGAAGAGGCAGTTAACAACTTTTTGGAGGATATGATTTCCCAAGCTATCAATGAGTGAACTACCAGTTGAAGCATGCAAGGATTTCCAGGAATAGAATTCAAGCAAATGCAACAGTTAACTTGATGCTTTTTCCAAGTTAAACTGGCTGTTCTCATTCATGCATATCCATTCTTTGGAAACATCAAATGCATAGTTGGACCTGTTCTTGTTGTAAAATTAGTTAACTGATGTTAGTAGTTAGTTATTTATAGTTATCTTTTGTTTAGTCTTAGAAATAAAGCTTGCATGTTGGCAAGTCTAGTTGTTAAAAACAAGGAGATTTTAGGGTTCCCTACTCCTTGTTTGTGTGTAAATAGGGGCAGCCTTGCCCATTTCTTTTTAACCATTGTTGTGATAACAAATTGTTGAGCCTCTGTTGCCTGCAATTTTGTTATTCAGTGTCTGTTCACTTTTGTTTCAAGTGTAATCTGGTTTGATCGCATATTGTAAGCCTAGTTTGCTATAATCTGCTGTCCCAGAAGTGTATTTGCTGTTATAAAATTGAGGAAGGAAATATCATGCCTATCTTGCTTTGATCTACCGTCTCAATCAATTTCAATATTGTGTCAATTATTTTGCTTTCATGATCTTTGTTTCAGCTTACATCTAATAAGTACAATGAGTCTTTGGGTGTGATCTGGAAGAAGTTTATTTAAAGTTGTGTCAAATCAATCATTCCTTGTTTACTTCTAATTCTTAGGCTCTGAATTTACCTGAGTTATTAGAAGTGTTATTAGAATAGGCTTAGTTGTAGTTTGAAGTTACAAAACCAGAGAAAACCTCAGTTGCAACACAAAGTGTTTTATAACCTTGTTGCTCTCAGTTGAGAAGTAAAAAGATTGGCAGTAGTTTAGTATTTCTTTTTAAGCATAATCAGCGAAAAGGGAGCTTCCCCTCTTAATTTGAAGAGTAATTGAACTGTGCATAGCTGTCTGTTTCTAATCCGCATTCTAGAGGTGTGAATTGAAATGCTAATAGATTGAAAAAACCTAATGCCACAAAAAAATGCCAAAACACCATACCGATCCTTTAATTGAAGCCATAAAATCACTTTTGAAGATTGTTGCCACCTCAAGCAATTATGTACGAGCATTCATATCACAACAATTATCTCTCCCATGCCTTCTATAGTATTGATTATTTTCTTGATTGCAATCTCCCCATGTATCTCTTCACAACCCATTATTGGGTTGAAAGGCTTGCAAGCCCTTGATGATGACAGACCATTTCTTTAGGAAATTATCCTTCTAGTGCTTCTGGGTATATCTCGATCACTCTATTTGGCCAACACCTTTGATGGCAGCCCAATTTGCCTTTGAATTACAAAATCTCTAGATATGGGAAAAGGATATACTCTTAGAAGACTTAGTAATAGTCTTCGCCTCCAACAAAATGGAGTCTAAGAGGTAGTTGTTGCATTCACAATAATTCATTCATTAGATCACCATGTTGGAGTCCCAAATACCTATATTGTTTTCCATCTTTGTATCACTGTTAGCTTTAAACATGAGTACATAGCTCTAGCCTCTACTAAATTGTTATACTTGATGCCAAAATCAAAGGTGTGGATGGGGAGAGATTGATCTTTCTCATTCTTGAAAATGCATCCCACTTGGCTACCCCAAGGTTCCTTTTGGCAGCACCATCAAAATTGAGCTTAATCCAACTAGCCACAATGGGTGACCACATAGTTTGGCTTTCAGTAGGGTGCTTAGCTAGAGCTAAGTTGTCCAACTATCTCAATCTAGGACACATCTTGCCCAGTGGGACAACACACATTTGGATGGACCCAGCTTTACAATTCTATAAAACTTGTTTGAAGTAGGCACCCTTCTCTTGGTTGCAACCCAAAGAAAGGCATTGGCTTTGGGTAGCCCTTGACTTTGGCCAAATCCGCCCCCTTGGAAATCCCCAATCCTCCCATTCAGATAGGTGATATGATAGTAAGCATCTCTTATAGTCATCTGCCTACTTCCACTTTTCTCCCAAACCAATGAGTTTTCTTGCTCACTTGAGGGAATAGGTCGTCTTTCTAGTACAACTTCTAGTTGGGCACAAACTAGTATCGCTTGCAGAAGGGGGGTTAGCTTGAGCCATTTCTTCCCTTCCATAGAATTTGAAATGACATCACAAACATTATTGTCAATGACTCCCTCAAAGTGGGACAACAAGGGTCTCAATGAGTCTTTATCTGGTATGGTGATGTTCTACACTGATTTATGAATCCAAATCTTGATATTGTACCCCTTGCCTAAACACCATTTGCCATCAAGCAAGGTAAATCTTTTGCAAGACCTTAGAAAATTCCAAATGCTCAATCCTTTGGGCAATGGCACATCCTCCACAAATAGATTGCCTACTCCCCTAGATAGGTATTTCGCCTATAAGGTTCCACTCCATAATCTATCATTTTCCACATACTTTCTCCACAATAGTTTCATACCCTAGACTCTATTTATCTAATTGCAATTTGTAAACCCTAGCTTCCCATCCTTCCTTGGTTTTTAGATGCTATGCTACTTGACCAATCAATATCTTTTGAAATCCTCTGTGCCACTCCAAAGAAATGTTCTTTGAATGGACTTGATGGCTTTGGCTATTTGATTCAACATCTTGAAATTAGACATAGTATAAACAAGAATAGCTGCTAACGAAGCTTTGATCAAAGTGATCCTCCTCGCCATACATAACCACTTCCTTCTCCAGGAGTACAACTTATTTTGTACTCTCTCCACCATAGATTTACATTTAGAATCCGAAGCTCTTATATCCACTAGTGGCATGCCAAGGTAAGAGCTAGGAAGATTTTCATTCACGAACTCAAACACACCCTAAATTTCAAAGGCTTCCATACAATTGTTTTTGAGAAAGAAAAATGTGGACTTTTGAGGCTTGACCATTTGTGCAATTGCCTTCTCATAACAATTCAAAATTTATTTGAGAATTCTAGCCTCCTTGACAAAAGCTTCACTAAAGAGCAAGGCGTCATCCACAAATTGGAGGTGGGTCACATTACCAACCTCATCAACACTTGGAGAGCACTTAAATTGCCATTTCTCACCTTAACTTTGATGGTTGTCTCTAAGACTTCTAACACCAGAAGGAACAAAAAAGGCGAAATGGGGTCCCCTTGCATGAGACCCTTTTGGAAGGAAAAACCCTTTAGGAAGACCTATTAATGAGAACCAAAAAGTAGTTTGAGGAGATGTAATTTTGCACCCAAACACACTAGTCCTCACATAATCCAAAATTTCTCATTACATAAATTAAAAATCCCAAGATACCTTATCATATGCTTTATTCATATCAGGTTTCAGCAACATACCCTCCTTTTTCTGCTTGATTGAATCGATTTTCTAATGGGTGATAACAATCCCATCCAAGATTTGTTTCCCTTTGAGGAAATTGCTTTGCTGCTCCAAGATGATCTCCCGCAAGCACTTCTTCAACTTGAACACCATGGCTTTGGTAATTATCTTGTAAATTGAGTTGCATAATGCAACAGGTCGAAACTCATCAGAGTATTTGGGGTTTGTGCCATAGAAAATGGACCCTTTGCTTGACATGGGATTAAACGAACTTAATGAGGTTTTAATCTAGTGTTGTGAGGTATTTTATGTGTCCCACACTAGGTCTTGGACCCTTGTACATCAAATAGATATGTTTATTGACATCTTGTAAAGGTGTGTAAGATTCCTGTAGAATACTTTCACGTTTTCTAGACTTAATAAACCCATTTCTCCTTAATCCAACATTATAAAACATATTAATAACATTATTACATCAATCTAGAAGGTTCTTAACTTAAATTTAATGTTAAACTAGTGTTGTAATGTGTTTACACATTCACATTGAGTTCTTGTGCTTTCTAGGCTATGTGGACCTCATTTTAGTGTTGTAAAGTGTATTAATCACACTTTCACATTGATTTATGTGTCCCAAGCCCTATTCAACATTTACATCATCATTAATAGTCCTCTATCAACCCATATTGTGCATCCCGAGGCTTTAATTGATCAAATACCTGACAAGATGGCATTTTAAACCTTATTTCCTCGATTCCTTGGCTTCTTAGGTGTCGAGTTTTGTGGGACCCATTCCATGCTTGGAAATGAGTCCCATCTGGCCCCCATTTTGACCCTTGAACGGGAAAAAGTGAAATTTAAAGTTTATTTTCACTTCATGTCAGCCTATAATGTAGTATAATCGAGTACTAAGGCACAATTGACTATAAATAAGTGTTTTCATCCTCATTTTACACATCTTATCTCATTATTACACCTCTCATTATCAATTCATTATCTATCTTCTATCACAAGTCAAGCAAGTTGAGGTTTCTCCATTAGAAGTCTTCAAGTGAGCATTCTAAAGCATTCAAGGACAAAGTGTTGCAACAAACATCCAAGATCAAGCATCATTGCAAGGTAATATATTCCATTTTGCATGCTTCATTTCATCAATTTGGTTTAATTACCTAAAATGGGGTTTGACCAAGGCAAACCCCCATTCCCTAACAATCAACAATTTATCTTCTTGTGTGTCATTTGTATGTAGATTTAGGTCCTTTGGAAGCTTGAAGATCATTGGAGATTGCATTATTAGGTCATTCAAGTCATCTCTACATCCATCCAAGTCAAATAATCAAGGAAAAGTCACTTTCAGACCCAGATCTGACAAATTTAGAAGTGGAAAACTGGAGATGGAAATACAAATCTAACTCCACAAAATCTTCCTTTAATTTTCCAGATTTCTGTGGGTGGACTGATTCACCACCCATGGAAAATGAGTCCCATCTATAGGCCTGCAAATTGATTTTTTGAGATTTCAACTCTTGGCAGTCAGAAATAGGTTTTCAGAAGATTTTAGTAGTAGGACTGATTTTCCATGCTTGGCGAATGAGTCCCATTTTGGCGAATGAGTCCCACTGTGCCTAAATATCAACAATTTAAGAATTTCAGAGATATTTCCAGTCTTAAATACATTTCCAGGTGCATATCATTCACATTCTTTCCTTTTTTTTTGGCTTTATCTGCATTTTTAGATCATTCTTTAGGTCTTTTACATTACACAATGTGTTTTCAAACAAGTCCTAGTTCTTAGATTTTGCATGCATGTTTTATCAATTTCATAGTTTAGCATCACTTAGATCACCCCATTTAAGATTAACAACAGATCACACATAACCTTATTTGAATGTGCATCAACATTTTGGGACCATAAATCTCTCTCTTTCTAGGTGAAAAACCCTAGGAAGGGAGTTAAGCATTTAGGTTCCCAAAATCTATGTCACAGGGTTCTTGACCTTAGGGATCAAGGCAAGAAAGGTAGTGTTCAAACTTTTTATCATGGTCTTTCTTGCCTTGCACTCTTCAGTCACTTTCCAAGAATCCAATCCAATCACATCCTAGAAAGTTTGGAAGAACCCAACCTAGAAACCATCTGGTTTAGAGGCTCCTTGCACCGAGAGAGGTCACTTTGCAAATCTCTTCCAGCAGGAAGGGTTTCATGAAATCTGTGTTTTGTTCCTCCCTGATTATTTTCAGGATGTTAGAAAACATTACCTTGAAGGGCCCCTTGATCCTTATCAGAATCAATTGCCAAGAGATCATCAAAAAAATTGTCTCCTTTTATGATCGCTTCAATGTCAGTATCTTCATTGTTAGAAGGGAGAGACACTTACAATTTTTTTGAATAGCTTGTGTATATAAGTAGAGTGACAGATTTTTTTTGTATTTTGATCGCCCTCCTTTAACCATTTAACTTTGAACTTTTCTTGCCAAAAAATCTCTTTTATGTGTAGAACAGTGTTCAATTCATTGTGCAGGCTATGGGCTGAAATCCCGTTTTCCATAGAGAGCAATATGGAACTCATCACTGATTTGTAGATTTTCTGACTAAGTTGAGGATGAAGAGTGGACGCTAGTTGGAGAGATGGACTTGCTCACAAGTGGAAAGCCTGCTGTAGGACAGTTGTAGTCTCTTAAAACAATTTCTTCTCTATGGATCATGTGGCTGAGCTTTCAAGGATTGCACGATGTTTTGTGGTTAGAATGGAGAGGATCCATTATAGATTGTAGTGAAGAAGAATCATCAATTTCCTTGACAGCTGTAGTAAGTGAATATGACAAGCTTGGTTGAGTAGGTAGAGCCAAATTTCAGGATGGAAGCGTTGTGTTGATACCATATGGTTATTCTTGCGATTGATTTTACAGGACCATAATCTGGAACACTCATCATTTCTTGCATTAGCTATATCTGGTTCTTAATTTGACCCATTCAACTTGCATTTGAGAGGACTAATATGATTGATTTTCCTCAAGAGTATAAGTATTTATCTTTGATGTGAGTATTTCATCATAATTTTTGAAGCGATTCTTGATCAGAAATAGAAACGACAAGGTTATATGGTCAATTATTTGAAAACAAAACCCCTAGGCAACTAGGTTGAATGGGATGAAGTCAAGTGATAAATCATTAAGGATTTCATAGTGGAGACTCATGCTCAAATCTCCAAGAGACATGTTACATGCTCATACATACAAATGTTATAGGTTTATTTGGGTAAACTACCACATTCAATTCTGGATTTGGTTAAACCTAATGGTTGATGCTAGGTGCAAGTCCTAGGTGAATTTGATGGAAGAGGTACCAAAGCCTATAAGGGGAACCTCTTGGCAAATAAATATGCAAATGTCCTTTATGCAAACAATGGCATTTGGTTTACTTACCCAGATTGCAAAATATGAAAGTGTTTGTCTTTTTCTATGTCAATGGCAATTGAAATAAAAGAGGAATATAGAAAGTTCTTGAAGGTCAACTTCTTTAGGTCATAGATCCCTAAACGCTGCTCAGAGTCTATACATTGACCACTTGCTAGCAAGCTCTTGAAGAACACTCTGATTATGGAAGAATGATTAGGATTAGATCCTTTTGCTAGTAGAACTCCTAGCTACACATTTTGTTGGGGAAGAGTTCATCAAAGTGAATAGAACATCAATGAAGACTTCAGAAGCTATTGCCTCTTAAGTAGGTGCAATGCTGAGTTGTTGAACATCAATATTAAAGTAACTCCTCAAATTTGTAGGTTGTTGAAGAGAGGAGATCCAGCAGAGGCTATGAGTTAGGAAGCCTTAAAAAAGGTTATAGATCCAATGCCTTCTTTGGGAGAGGCCTAAGGGCATCAAATGTAGTAAGGGTAAATGATGGAAATACTTGGGAAGATTAGATTTAAAGGCTATGGTCGATAGAATCTAATATCAAATTATATGAACATGGAAGACAATTGCAACAAGAATAAGAAAGAATCACAGGAGATTGCCAGAACTGCAAGCGCTCTATGTTCATTTCTACTCTATATATAGACAAAGATTACAAATGATATACAAGGAAGTTTCTGGTGGAAGGAGACTTCTAAATGAAGAGAGATGTAAAATGTACAAACATTTGATAATATTCGACATGCTCATTCCCATTGAACTGTACAATACTTGCAGTAATGCACACTAACTCTTGTGTTTATTTTTAGCAAAATATATGTAGCTTGTGACTATCTTATCACTACAGCAACAAATTAAAGGCAACCTATCCACTTTCCTCTCAAAACACACATTTTGTACCATCTTTGTGCTGTTAAGACAGATTGTAGGAGGAAGGGCAAATAATTACTAAAACCATTTTTTTTCACTCAGCAAAATTGTGATTTTTGCACTAATTCTTGAGATACTTCTGTCATGGGAGAAGGTTATTACAGTACTGATTCAATTTTATTCAAAGTTTTAGCAAGGATCAGCATTTGATAAGGATTTTTTTTGGAGCAATAGCTTTTTCAGCAGTACCGAGCTTGGGCACCATATCTAGTCTAATCATTCTAGCATATTTGAGTCATTTTATGCAATGACATAGGACATTATTATCCATGGAATTAGGGTCGCCTATGTAAGCTGGATGTATATGTTTTGATTATGCATATATGATAGGCAGGAGTAGGACAAGACTGAGGGTGAAATCTAACTCCAATGTCTTCATTTTTCAACCCAACAAGGGAGATGAAACTGCTAGTATATATTAAATTACAACCTGAATCTTTTCCATTTATGCCACTATCTTGCATTGAATTCAAGTGCTCCTCTGATTTTCCCATAGTCTGGGCATGAGTTAGTACTTGGGGGATTCCAAGAAGGGACCTCACTGTTGCCTGGGGTAGCGTGTTACTGCTGTCCCTCAGGCACGAACCCTTTTTGGCTATTTTTATTATGCACGTTTTACTACATATGTGAGATGGATTATCTCTGCTTTTGTGTCTATGAATTGATTTTTCATGGAATGAGAATTAATGCATTTTTAATTGTTAAATTTATGGTATGACTTTTGGTTTTTGATGTACATTTGTCTATTGACTGATTGATTTGACATTTACTCTGTGTGTTTGATCTCTATAGTGTCGTTAGTATTTTCAATAAAAGATATCCACTTTTTAATGAAACTTTCATATCTAATCCAACTTTATTTGGTTGCATCTCTGAGTTGGTGTGGTATCCTACCAATTCTCATGTGGTTGTCGTCACCCAGTCTGAGCCAGACTCTAAATTGTATGAATATGGCACAAAAATTGTCATTGATGATCTCCATTTCAATAAAAAATAATCCCATATTATTGAAATCTATGTAAGATAAGCAATTGAGAAGCTGGTAGAGGAAAGGGCAGTGCTGGGAATTGAAATATTTTCATATGTGTGCTCTGTTGCTGGCATAGAGAAAGTCTGGAACTTAAGCAATTAACATGTAAAACACTTTTTCTGGGAAGAGAGATTGGTAGAGCATGCTGGATTGTCTCAGTCGTACATATCATTTGTTTGTCTTATATCAAGCTCATAACCGATTTTCATTGTGAAGAATAAATCCACATGTATGATAATGGGAAACCTTGGAGGATAACAACGAGTGTAAGACGACTTCTTGAAATGGTTTTTGCTTCTCTACCATTGATGCCATTTGCAAATTACACAGGCATAAAGTAAGGCATTTGTTTTGTGGTTTCCCAAAATCTGTGTGAGTCAATGCTTGCACCTATAAAATGCTGCCAATTATTTAACTGATTAACATTTATTGCCAACCCTAGCTGAAAAACTGTGTTTGTGGCATTAAGAATACCATTCCTCCATTCAGCATAGTAAACAATTTTTTAGGTTTGGGTGGTTAGACACAAAAGTATGGTGATATATGTAAATCTAGGGAACAATCACCTTAGGATCTGAATGAGTATTCATTATGTAGGCATATTGTTTAAATTTTCTTTATGTTTTTACTCTGAAGTTTTGTCAAGATTTCTTTTTCATCTGATTATCTACTTGTCCCCCAAATTTAGGTGGAAAGTTATTTAAAAAAATTAATTATGATTTTTTTATTGTAGCTATATTGGCTGATGAGATGGGCCTTGGCAAGACCGTACAGGTATAATATTATCCGGTATTCATTGTTGCAAGGATGGTATTAAAATGATCATTGTCTTGAGCTAATGATCCTTAAATCTAACCGTTCACTTCTCCAGGCTATTACATTCTTGACAATGCTCAAACATTTGGACAACGATCCAGGTCCTCATTTAATTGTTTCTCCAGCTTCTCTTTTAGAGAATTGGGAAAGAGAACTTAGGAAATGGTGCCCTTCATTTTCTGTCTTTCAGTTTCATGGAACTGGACGGGCAGCCTTATCAAAAAGACTAAATTATCTTTCAAAGTCTGGTGGACCACCACCTTTCAATGTGTTACTGGTGTGCTATACACTTTTTGAAAGGCACAGGTTAGTCGGTACAGATTAACTCATCACTGCACATTTTTGCAATTGTAGTTTATTGTGTAGCTATTCTGTTATGCAATTTGGTCAGCTAAAAATTCAGATTTGCTTATGATTTTTGGTGTTTGTCAAACAGTGAGCAACAGAAAGATGATCGCAAAGTGTTGAAGAGGTGGAAATGGAGCTGTGTGGTAATGGATGAAGCACATGTTCTCAAAGACAGAAGCAGTTACAGGAGGAAAAACTTAATGGCTGTTGCTCAGAATGCAAAACAGAGACTAATGCTTACAGGAACGCCGCTTCAAAATGATCTTGAGGTAAACTCATCTATTGGTTCATCTTACCTTCCCATTTTTTCTTTGTAGTTTTTTTTCTCTTTTGCTTGATGTGTGTGTATTGATTGAGTACCTTCAAGCACCAATTTCTTTGTATTATTTCATTTGCATTCTCTGCATCAGTAACTTTACTTTGAATCTTAATTTTCTGACAAGAAACTGACACAGTCTAGAAAAGGGGTCCAATGAAGGATGACCTTAATCCTAGCAGCCTAAACAAGTTTCCCACTCTTATTACGCTGAGAGGCATTCTATACTGGCATCAAGGAGTCTCATGTCATGACTGTAAATCTAAATAAAAATCCCTTGACTTAAATTTGACAGCCATTTACCTGTCAAATAATTTATATGTAATAAGAAACATACTATTACTATTAATTAATGTTACAGATATCTTAAATACATCTGTCTAAAAGACACTGAGAATATCAGTTTCGAGCTATTTTATTTGAGAGTTATTTTATTTTACTTAGAACTATTTATTTACAACATTTATATGGAAACATAAATTTTAATTTTGACAAACCAAACCAAATTATTTATTTTTACTTTCATTTCAAGAATTATTTTATTTTCTATATAAATATCAATTTTAATATTTATCTAGATTCTAAAGTACTTAATATATTCATGAACATTAAGTAGATAGATAAGAAAAGACATAGACACTTATTTATTTTAACATTTATTCAAGAGCTAAAACTAAAACAAGTAAATAAAATAAAATAACTCTTCAGTAAATAAAATAACTTTTAAGTAAATAAAAGTAGCTCTTCAAATAAAAATAAAGTAAACAATGTGAATAAAATAATATATGTAGTAAATAGCCCCCTGTTCATGGGGATGGAGGGATTAATCCCCGGACAAATCCAAAAAAGGGAATAGGTTGGTCTGCCCCCAAAGGGTGATTCAAACTTAATTTTGATGAAGTGTCAAGGGGACACCATGTAATTTCAGGAACTAGTTGTATAATCAGGGATCATAGTGGAAATATGGTCAGAGCTGCCTCAAAGAGATTAGCGCTAGGAACTAACAATGTGTAGTAAATAGCCCCCTGTTCATGGGGATGGAGGGATTAATCCCCGGACAAATCCAAAAAAGGGAATAGGTTGGTCTGCCCCCAAAGGGTGATTCAAACTTAATTTTGATGAAGTGTCAAGGGGACACCATGTAATTTCAGGAACTAGTTGTATAATCAGGGATCATAGTGGAAATATGGTCAGAGCTGCCTCAAAGAGATTAGCGCTAGGAACTAACAATTAAACAGAAACAGCGACACTTTTTCTCGACCTACAGATTTGTGAACAATTCAGAATTAAACAAGTGCAGATAGAAGGCAATTGAATGGTTCTTGTGAATTCTATTAGGAAGAAAGGATGTTCAACTTAGAAAAATAAATAATATATTCAGGCAGTGTTGGCCCCTCCTAGAATCTCTATCTCCCTTCACAGTGAAGCACATGAATAGAGAGATTGATAATCACATGGATTCCCTTGCCAACTTTGCAATTGATGTGAAGGGAGATTGCATTGTGGGCAGCTCATTGCAAACATGGCAGAACTTGGATTCCAACATTTTTATTAATGCCTCTGTTGCATCATTAGAAGGTGGAAAAGCTGCCACAGACACAAGTGAAGGCAGAGTAATGTGTCCTTTCATTATAAATACTTCCGGTTCACTCCATTTTTAATGGCTCTGGTGTAAATACAAAATGGACACAAATATTGCAGTTGGTGACAAAGAAGAAACAAGTTGCATTCTTGTTGGACATCACAGATCTCAGGTTGAGGAATTTTTTAAAGTAAATGCAGTTATCATGATACATGCCATTAGAGTAACTCTTGGAAAACTGTTCCTATCAATGGCCAGTAGATAGAGGGTCAATATAGACGTGTCTACTATGTTTTTTGCAATGTTTGGAAGCTAGAGAGACTAAGGAAATAATTTGCGTGGTCTTGAAGTCTTTGATCAGACCTTGTCAATGACGCAGGCTTCAAGTCATAGTGGCTGATGTTGTGTCTGCCAGTGGTTTTCATCTTGGCTCTGGCATATGGCCAATACTCAATGCTACTTCAGCAGGACTGTAGATTCCATTCATAATATCTTCTGTTGGTCAGAACAAGGCCCTTCGTAGACACCAAGCGAAATGGGTAATAGATTTTCTGAAATTTACAACCTATTCTAACATATTCCCAACTTCATATGAATCTCACATAGAACCAGTACGATTATTTTGACTGAAATACAGATTTTAGACTTTCCCAAGGCACACACATACGGAGGTTGGGGATGTGTTGATTCAGTTATTCTCTTATTGCTCAAGTTTTAGGTTACAAAAACTTCGCAATG
Source organism: Sequoia sempervirens (assembly GCA_007258455.2). Taxonomy (NCBI): domain Eukaryota; kingdom Viridiplantae; phylum Streptophyta; class Pinopsida; order Cupressales; family Cupressaceae; genus Sequoia; species Sequoia sempervirens. The sequence goes on from VDFB02096816.1 coordinate 43,442, forward strand.
AACTACCACATGTGCAACAAGTCTTATCATCAATTACAGCAGTTCAAATATGCTCTTAGGCATTTTGTCAAACATTTACATGGAATTTGAGACCTCAAAATATCTCAATTGAAGAGGAATTATCTTAGAATGTTTTTCTTTACCCCATCTATGCAAAAAATGCACCTCAAATATGAAATTTAGATTTTTGAATGGCTACACCTTTTGCTCCAACCCTCACATGCCAAAATGTCCCCTTTTCCCCTTGGTTTTTGACTGCTTTCTGATTTTTCTAGTTGCTCCTTCCAAAATTTTTCTATCTTGGTGTCTTTCCAGTAGCCTTACATGTCCCTTAGACTCTCTTAATCTTGGAATATGAACAAGCATCTTCAAAATATGTTTTTATCTTCTTTTTGGGCTGTTTTTGGAAAGGTTTGCTTGTGTTCAGAACTCAATGTACTCTGCCTTGTTCCAAATGAATTTTGCTGCACCATCTCCATACCAAACCCCTGAAATCTATATAATTTATTTTCACTGAGGTGGCCCGAGGACTTCCAACCATCACCATGCATATACCAATTGTTTGACAAAATGCTTGCAAAAATAAATGCAACTGAAATTTTTAAATAAATTTTTTTATTTATATTTTTTTGGTGATGTAGATTGCTTGTGAACATGGATGTTTTGGCATTGGAACCTTAAATACCACAATACACCTTGGGGACAAATCACAGTTTTGTTGAATGTCTATTTTTGGCTTCTAATCCTTTAAGGATCTGCGTTCAACATTTCCATGGATCACAAGGGATTTATTTCTGTGAAGTTGTGAACCAATAGGGATGCATTTCTTTAGCAATAAATGATAACCCCATCTTCCCAGTTAGAATCATTTTGTCTGTCAATTGTCATGCATCCTTTCAGAGAATTGTAAACTTAGTTAATTCAGTTTTCTGTACGACCTGGATCTGTACCATGAATCTAGTGTGACAGATTACAGGCAGGAAAAGTGTAACAGGAACATTTTTTCTTTGTCAATTATTATGCATCCTTTCAGGAAATTGTAAACTTAGTTAATTCAATCTTCTGTCTGAACGTGGACCTGTATCTTGGATCTTGTGTGACAGGTTTTTGACAGGAAAAATGTAACAGAAACAAGAGAAAAATTTCAAGAATATATTGGAAATCTAGGACTGTTGCCCTTTGTTCATAGCTTCATATAACAAATCTTGATATCAGTGTAGTATACTAAGTTTTGTGCCAATGAAAATGACAGTTGTACCCAAACAGAATGCTTTGTTCATGGACCATATGTGGAGCCGAATATCAATGGCTCTTTGCAGACAGGCACATAAAGAAGTTACAAATTTGAAAACCAAAACCAATATTTGCTAACTAAAATAATAGATATTAGCAATCCATGTGTTGTGCACAATGGCACGTGTCAGATAACAATGGACCTTAAAAATTATGGTTTAGTAGTAGCACATCATGCAAGACGACTATAGAAAATGTTTTGAAAGATTTCTATATTTTATTTAAGAGGACCTAACCATTGTATTAAAAGAGGAAATCCATTACTTCTAAGCTACTGGTTTGCTGGAAACCCAGGCTGAATCTGGGTCCGATTCAAACTCCAGTTCTGAATTGGAACTGATCTACCTGTAGAGCCATCTAGGGTCTTGTTAAACAGGCTTGGATGCAACCAGTTACCAGGATGAAATTAGGTGAACCCAAACAGAATCTGGGTGACCCCACAGTAAAAGAATGTATTTTTGAATGTCGATTCATTTGCAATTGCAGGTTGCCATTGCCTTGTGACGGGAGTTTAACAAATTTCCATTTCTGGTGATGGGTTTCTTCCTCTTTTAATTCTACGGTGTTTAGCTAGGGTTCATTCCAACTTTTCATACACCTTGGCAAGTTCTGCAGACTTGGGAAGACCCTGTTATGTTGGTTTCCTCTAGTATGATGTTGTGTAAAGCCTCAAAATGATCTCCCTGAGTCAGATGGGTCAGAGGTCTTGCAGGGACACTGAGAGTGTGTTGGAGAGATACAGAGTGGCTATGGCCCAAAGTTTTCAGCAGAGGATTGTCAGTTGCAAATTTGAATATGTAAAGCTGACATGACAATTAAAAATCTTTCATTTAAACTTTATGCTATATTTCTTATAGGTTTCTGGTATTTTATTACTATTTATAATTTAACAATTTATTATTAGATTTGATATATTCTAAATTTATTTAATTTTTAATAAATTAAAATTTATTTTTTTATATCTTTGAAAAAAAAAGAATTTGAATCCCAGATTTTTAATATACAAGGCCAATTTTGGAAATATCACGTCACTTATTAAATTTGTATATTTATAATTTTTGTATGTTTTTTGTATGGATGAATACAAAACAAGCCAATCCCCATTTTTTTGTTTACGTATATCCACATACTAAACCCCCTTATCTGAACTTGAATCAGTAACTTGCTTTACTTTTTGAGCATGTTGAGTGCAATATGAAATTTTGAACATTATAACTATGGTTTGTACACTATTACAAAAAGTGAATTGTGATAATCTTGCATAAGTTGAATAGTCCGTGAAAGGTCTAAATCTTTGCTAGTTCATTCTTTTTTATTGAGTTGGCAGTTACAAGATTGTGAAAAGAAATATCAAAATTTTCTTTTATTGATTGGATTTTATTATATGCATTCTTATACATGTAAGGTTAACTTTTTCCCAGGAGCTGTGGTCCCTCTTGGAGTTTATGATGCCGAATATTTTTGAGACTGGTGATGTGGATTTGAAGAAGGTTTTGGGTGCTTCAGCAGAAGACAGAGACATGATTGCTCGCATCAAATCGATATTGGGGCCATTTATTTTGAGGCGCTTGAAATCAGATGTTATGCAGCAGTTGGTACAAAAGAATCATAAGGTTGCAAATTTATCTCTTATTAAATTTTTTTTTTAAGATATTATAATATAGGGGTTCCATTAAGGGGTCCCTTCCCTGCATATAAGCATATACATGCTGCAAAGAAAAATAGTATAAACATTGTTAGTAGGAATGATTGCCCATTTTTCTGATTTCTTGCAGTTACTTCCTGCATATACATAAATTTTAAGCCAGAATTTTATATATTTGTAATTTGTTTCATACAGGTAGAGTTTTTGACAATGGTTCCAGAACAAGCCGATGCATATAAAGAGGCTATTGAAGAATATCGTTCAGCTTCTTTAGCGCGTTTGGCAAAAAGTACAGGGTCAGCCATATCAAATGTTGCTGATTTCCTTCCTCGGCGTCAGATTTCTAATTACTTTATGCAGTTTCGTAAGGTACTTTGTAAATGTCTACATTATGGTTTATTTGTTTTGTCTACTGAATGATACACTAGCAGTTGTTAAAAGAGTGTAAATTT
>VDFB02096817.1:0-21816 GCA_007258455.2 Sequoia sempervirens
TTTTAGGAATTGTAGGTTGCTTTAATATACTATTGATGTCCTGAAAATTCACAAAGTCTTCCCAAGATTCCTCTGGGTAATTAATTCTAAGAATTTTCTTTTTTTTAATAGGGCTATTACACAATTATGGGAAAGAGTTAAATCATTCCATTTCCTTTGATATTTAGATACCATCCTCTTTAACAAGTTGTAGAGTTAATTTGGCACATTAACAAGCCTATTATGATGAAGATGGCTTAATAATTTGAAATGCACAGTGTAAAGAAGTGATAACCTACCATCACATGTGAGGTACCTGATGACGTATGAGGCACAGGAAGCCCAAACCCATGGAAGTGAAAGTCTTTTAGTACCTTGGGATCATGAATCCAAGTTTTCTCCTTGCTCACAAAATTCTTCTCTTACTGCCACTACATCTGCTCGAATTGGAAATTTAGCTCAAGTCCTAGGAAAAATAGATACTTGTGCAATTTCCCCTTCTAAAGCATCTAGTGATAATCCTTTTATAACAACTTCATCATGCTCCAATGTGGCTACAAATATTCTAGTTATATCATCGTCAAATTTTGTCAAATTTAGAAAATAATCCAGCCATCCTACCTTTGTGAAAATGTGTAACACTAATGCATCTTCCAGTATCTTTTTATGTGCACCTAGCTCCCTTATAATGGTTTCACCTCCCATGGTAATGTATTCTACTTCTGATAAAAAAGACTCTTCAAGAACTCTAAAAATTCAACTCAAATTTTAATCTTAACAACCCACCAACCCAAGTTTCTATTACTCTTACATACACCTTTCTTTCAACAATTTCAATCACTTTTCCCTTTTCTCCTCTATCCAGCTTCTATAATCATGAAAGGTTTTGAATAGGCAATTATCAACTAGAATTGATAGGAAAAGGTTATAAGTGCAAAGCATGGCATGATAGTAAGGTTTGTATGTTTTCTCATTGGTTTTGTGTTTGGCTTTTTGGTGGCGGCAGAAAATAAAATTTGGCTTATGTATTACCCTTCTCCCAAACATAAATTCTTGAAGTGTCCTCACTTCAAGTTCAAAAAAATAGGAAAACATAATAATTGCAAAGTATGAAAATTGAAGTAATGAGTAAAATGTATGCTAAATTTAATGTAAGTACATATTGAATCATAATGAAAGCCATGTTGATATGGTTGTGTAGTATGCATACTTTTCAAATATTATGAACTAAAATTTCATGTGTGTGAAACTTATATGAAGATTATCCATTGCATGATTTTGACTTGACATGATTTAATTACAATGAATGAATAAATGAAGTGTGAAATTAGTGACAGGCTGGCACATGGTTTGAAATGAGGTGAAATGTACGGATGAGAGAAGTTGATGTGATAGTCCAAATTCTTTAAATTTGAAATAGACATCATGAAATGAAATGAGAATGTTTCATGTACGGATATGACATTTTTGTTTGCTACATGTGATGAAAAAGTGAAGTGAAAAGTGATAATTTGCAATTAATGTGGTGCCAATTTTTAGACAGAAAGTGTTGTAGGTTCCTTCGACAATAGGTCCCAACTAAAATTTGACAATTCATGTGTAATGTGCTATAGGACCATACTACAATATGGAAAATGTTTCAAAACAAATGTGTGTCATTGGAACCATTTTGTGTGTGCATGTGAGGTAGATTAGTAAATTAATCATGTGTGACCTCAGGGGGTGAGCTGTGTAGCTCAACCCACTAAGTTACTTGAAGAACATGGTACATCTATTGTTGAGTCACCATTGTGTGTTCTTGAACTTGTATCTGGATCACTAACCAAACCATACTACTGAATGAGAGAAATAATGAAATCTTCTTTCTATATCATTTTTTTTATAAAGTTTCAACCTGTGGCATTAACCAATAGTGAGAACCTTACTACATCTATGGTCTCCAACTTTACTGCCCCATTAGGAAAAACTTGGCTTATCTCATATGGTCCCAACCATCTACATTGGAGTTTTCCTTTAAAATCTTTATATCTTGAATCATAGAATAAAGCCCAATCTCCTACATTGAATTCCTTTTGTCTTTACATATTGGTCATGCCATTTTGTCCTTTTTTTCTATACTATCTTTGTATGATGTATTGCTTCCATCCTAATTTCATCCAGCCCATTTAAGTTATGCAATCTCTCCTTTTATGCTATTGTGAGGTCCATGTCCAATTCCAATGTTGTTATGAGTGTTTTATACTCAAATTCTGTTGGGAGAACTATTGTTTTTCCATATTCTAGTTCATAGGGGGTGAAACCAGTTGTTTTCTTCCATGTAGTTCTATATTCCCATACTGCTTCTAGTAATCTAGCAGCCCAATGTTTCCTATGTAACTACATTGTCTTGGTTAGAATGCTCTCAATTTTCTTGTTTGTAACCTCCACTTGGCCATTGGCCTGTGGGTGATATGGTATTGAATTTTTGTGCCTTATTTCATATTCTTCAACCAATTTTGTAATGAGATCTAAAGTAAATTATGGACCTTGATCAATGACTATTTCCCTAGTTACTTCATACCTAGTAAAAAATTCTTCATACAAAAATTTAGCAACATTGTCATCTCTAGCAAAATGTAATGCCTTCACTTCAACCCACTTGGTTAGATAATCAATGCAAACCACAATGTAATCCTTGTTGCTAGGTGTAGGTGAAATTAGCCCAATGAAATCTAGACCCCTTTTGTCAAAGGGTGCTAATTTCAATTGTGGCTATAAAGGAATTTCATCAGTTTTGGTTGGCTTACCCATTCTTTGGCATTTGTCACTGCTTCTTGTGTACTTGATAGAATCCTTATGTAAAGTTGGCCAATAGTAGCCTATTGTGAGGATTTTGAATGTTGTCCTTTTGGCTACAAAATGACCCCCACAGGGCTCATCATGGCAAGCCTTCATAATATCAAAGATTTCATCTTCTCTTATACACCTTCTCATGATGTTTTCTAGGCCCATGTAGAAGAGATAACCAAAAACCCAAGAATATGGAAAACACTTGTGCACTAGTTATCTCTTTTCCTTTGGAGAAAGTATGCTAGTATCTACCCTATCACTAAATGTACATTGAGAGCAAAGAAATTCTCATCTGGAAATGAGTCATCTACCACCCCTTTTGCTAATTGTGTTGGCAACATTGATAGAAAATCTGCTACTACATTAGCCTTCCCAAGCTTGTCCACTATTGTGATATCAAATTCCTGTAGAAGGAGAAGCCATCTAACTAGCCTACCCCCTACCATAGGTTTATTCATCAAGTATATTATAGTTATATGATTTTTGTGGACAAAAACTACATATCCACTGGTGTAATGCATGAATTTGTTGATGGGATATACTACTGCTAGCATTTATTTCTCTATAATAGTGCAATTTAGCTTTTCTCCCTACAAGTTCTTGCTAATATAGTAAATAACATATTATTTAGTACCTTCTTTCTTCCCCAAAAATTCTCCAATATCAAAATTTGAACCATCAGTGAGTATATGGAAGGGTAATTTCCAATTTCCCCCCCTCAAAATAGGTGTTCTGGTTAAAGCTACTTCAAATTCTTCAAAAGAATGTTGTCACTTTGATGTCCAATCATATTCTATATTTTTAGTTAGTATAACAAACAATGGTGTTGCAATCTTACTAAAGTCCTTAATGAACCTCCTCTAATAGCCTGCATGGCCTAGGAAGCTTCTAACATCTTGTCACCTCTATGGAATAGGTACTATAGAAATGATCTTTATCTTATGTGGGTCAACTTGAATCCCTTCATTGGAAATGAAATTTCCTAGAACAATTCCCTAAGTCATCATCATAAAGCACTTTTTATTACTTAGGGACAAGTTGTGTTCTTTACATCTTTTCAATACTTTTTCTAGATTGGTAAGGGATTCTTCATAAGTTTCTCTATATGTGGTAAAGTCTATTGGAAAAATGTGTCTCAACCTTGCAATTATATAAAGTTTATTGTTGATAAGATATATATATATATATATATATATATATATATATATATATATATATATATATATATATATATATATATATAAATTTCCTAGCTACACTGATAGGTCTATACATTGGTAGCATAGAGCAAAATGTGAGCATGTTACCAAAAAATCCTAAATGACTAACACACATTAAATAATGTTATATTATAAATTTGGACCATTAATTATTAGGTTTTAGATCTAATGGAAAATATTTTGTTGCCTTGCCTTGCCCTAGAATGTAACCCTATGTTATGAGGGTGTTGTATTACGACTGCAGTAGTGTGATGTTTTTTGAGTGTCCGATAGGGGTCGTTTTGTCTCTTGATCTCTGATAAGGGTTCCATTAATCTTAACATCTACTACTATATTACCAAGATTTTTGTATTTAGGGATAGTTATGTTCCCTAACATAATATCAACAAGGTTTCCTAAGACATGAATTGTCTTAGGATCCTTCCTTTTCCTTCCTGGTTTCTTAAGAAAGAGGTCCTTCACAATCTTGGTATAAATTAGGATATCCTTGATAGCTTGGATGAGAGGAATTTTGATACATTAAATCCTTTAGTTGAACCAATAGGTCTATCTCAGCTTGACTTTGATGTCTTGGTATGGCTAAGCTTTCAAGAAATAGAAGCTTTGGGTTTGAAATAGTTCGGTTCACCTAATTTGAATTGATGCCAAGGTTGGATTGTTTGGAGCTTTAGCTATAAGTTCCTCATCTTCTATTTCAGTAATTTTTGGGAATGAAGGACAAAATGGTTTTTTTCCTGACCTAAGGTGGACATCAATCACCTCTACCTGATAGGTGGGGTATTGCATAGCTTCATTAGTATAAGCTTGTTGGATAGGCTTGGTGTTAGAGTTAGGTGTAGGTTGGATAGGTTTCTTCAAATAGCTTGTTCTATAGGTTTTTCATCAAAGAGAATTGGAATCTCTCCACATAGTCTTCTAATAGATCATCCTCCTTTTGTGACATTCTAAAAATGTCATCTCTCCTATCAATTCCTCTATAATAGTCTTGGTATTTTTTTTTAAGAACAATGTTTTCATGGTATTCCAATTTGGAATAACATCCTTGCCTAATCCCATAAACCATATTAGGGAAACATCTTTTAGAGTGGTAGGGAAGAGCTTGAGCCTATGAGCATTAGAGCTATAATCATAACTCCTACATAGGACATCAAACTCAAACAAAATTGTGTTTGGATCTTTAGTCACTAAACCATAAAAGATTGGTAATGTGAAGGAGGGATATTCTTCAACACAATATCCCTTTCTTGGTTGGTTATTGGGAACTCAAAGTTCACATGTTCAAGTGGATCATCCATTGCATCGACAATGGTTTAGTATGTCCCCTATGTGGGTGTAGTAGATATTGGTGAAAGGGAAGTTTCTTCTTTAGTAATACCCTCACTTTGAGTATTGGAGTCACCACTATCTTCTCTAGATTGTTTTCTTGTTGAGGGGAGGAACCTTCCCAATGTGTCTCTCTTCCTCTACATACAATAGGTAAACTTTGTATACCAACAACTCTTGCACAATGTTAGTAGAATGTTTTGGTGTTTTAATAAGATTAAACCTAACAATCCTAATGCTGAAAACAAAGTGTAAACTATAAAATATTGAAAAAAAAAGTTTATGAAGATAATACCATCCCTGGAATGGGTGCAAAAAATGTAGAGTCTATTCTAATTCCTAATAAACTTGGTGTAAATCACTCAATTCAGGGGAAAGCTTGGTTGAATGTCCATTTGACATTGAAATACTTTCATTAGATTACCGACTAGGGCTACAAGGCTTGTGATGGTGATGGCATTGCATGTGCTTCCAAAGACCCAAGGTTACCTAATTTATCCTAGTGAAGGTATTATGCTTGCTGGAAAAAGCAAAACAATCTTAACAGTGAAAGAAGTAAAGCCGGTGCTTTGGCTACGGGTACCTACAACATAGTCTATGACTAAATTGCTAAAATGATGAAACTAAATGGAAACTAATAAATGAACCTATTTTACACTCAAGAGTACTACAAGTTAAATAAATTCAATCATGAACATGAACAACAATTATGGATAACTTGATATTAGAATCTATCTTAATTGATTATACATTTATGAAGTAACTATGTAACATAAATAAAAACTATAAATGTAGTGAAGGGAAATACCTGAGTGACCCTTGCTCAGGTGGTTGTCTCCACTAAACTAAAAAAAATCTAAATCCTCATATTCAACTCAACCATATCAACTCAAGGTGATTCATTACTCAATCCAAAATATCACATGAAATCTTGCTCAAAGATTATATTCAGAAAAATCACAATTAAATAATCAACATGTCTGTGTAATAACAACTGAAAACTAAAAAATGTTTGATAACCATATCCACATTGAAAGACTAATCAACTCTCCATTCTAAAGACTCAGCCATCGGCTATATACATGCACAAAGGAGTTTATTTAGAACAAAACTCTAAATTAAAATCATTAATCACAAATCTCCTAGATATCAAATCATAATTAAGATTTAGCTGTCCTATCTACAACTGAAAATAAATAAGAATCAAAATAGGATCAGAACTCTACAATAATAGAATTGAAATGTGGAACATAAGATTAGTTATGTCAGAATCCTAGTGATAATAGGGATCTCCTTCAATGCCTTTATTATTGTCATAATGATGCACAATTGTCTTCATCAGGTGTCTCCATGTTGTATTTATTGCATTCAGTGTATTCAGGAACATCCCCTATTTCGTTGTCCAATAAATTCTAATTTGGCTATGAGTTGCATTCAAAAGTTGTTGTGGGCTACAATGTCTTCTCAGGTGGCAAGGGGTTAGTTCATAAAACACATACACAATAATAGCTACCATTATTAAACACATTTATTAATTATAATTCATACACATTCATATACAAATCAAGCAATACCATCATATTATAATTGCATTTCCATATACTTTAACCAATTTCAAGATCTATTAATAGATATAAAAGATGGCATACTGTAGGAATAGTTTTCTTAGGAATGTATTATAAGAGGCATAAAGATAACAAAAAATAGCTAATAAATGGGCTCATCACCAACAACATCCTACCATGCCACCACTTGAAACATTCACTTTGTTATTTCCAAAAATTGAACCATAAAGCATACCTCAAACAAGATGTATGATGAAACACATCCATAATAATCACAAGGAAAGTGCATCAACCAAAACTTTATCATATGATCATAAGATCAAAAACACACCCATTGACTTGAAACAAACTTATGGAAAAGGCTTTAGGACTGATCTTGAAAAAGCAAGGACGTGACATTAACAATGAGCATGAAATCCACTACCTTTTGGAGCAAACACCATAAAAAGTTACTAAGGGTTAGTTTATCAAGATCCTCCACCTCCACATCAAATAGTTGGTCAATCAAGTAAGAAACATAAACCTTGTAATCTTAAGAAGCTACATTTTTTGCATACTATAACCAAGACTGAAAAAGGCCTTACAAACACTTCTTAACCTAGGACTTATCACATTACAACTTATTCACGAATGAGAAGATAAAAAAGGAAAAAGTACAAACATGTCTTATTGTGTATACCATAGAACACTTCTAGACATGTTACTGATGAATGTTGTGCTTTAAAGAAGGTATTGACACAATTTCATCCTTATTCGAATCACTATGAGCATGTGATAGATTAACTTTTGTTTGTTTTTATCCTTGCCATGTGATAGTTGTAGTATCTAAAACAAAGAAAAATAGGGGGTTCCTAGGGTTTCCAAAAATGGAAAAGTGAATCCAAAGAGGGAAAAGGGTTCCTACTCTTATTTCATTAAGAAATGAGATCCACACAACGAAATGACTATCAACCCTTAGGTGAATCAAGTCAAAGTGTGAATCTACAAATTTCCCTTTTTTCGCAAGGACGGGGGTCTAGGTCAAACAACACTTTGGGGAGAAAGATTAAAAATAAAAATAAACTCCAAAATGTAATCTACAACTTGGATGTAATAGATTATGCATAAAACTAAAGGAACCAACAAAGTTTCTGAAAAATCTGAGAGGAATAAATGTTGTGTACCTTTCAAAAGTTATTTCTATAAGTTGAACAAGGACTCATTTTCCCTAGGGAAAATGGGTCCCGATAGACGTTTTTGGAAAACCATAAATTTGAGATTGAATTTTGAGACTTGTAATTATTCTCTGTAACTTTGTACCTCCGCTCCATGATCTGGATCTATGCAAAATCTAGAAAGCAAGATTGTTGTTTGTTGGTGGATAGGGGTTTGGTTGGATCAAACCCCAAGTTTGGTAATTAAACCTTGATTGAAAACATAGATCTCAAAAATAAGATGTGTGTACAATATTAACTTTAATTGTGTCTAAGATTAAGAAACAAATGATGCAAAGAAACCCTACTCAAGTGTGTTAGAATAGGATCCCTAAATGAACATGCACAATGATGAAGACCTACTTTGGGAGACCTTAAATCACCCTAATAAGTCAAATTTGATTATACCTTCCTTTAGGATAAAAAGTATAAAGATAATATAAGATGGAAGCACTTAGGAAACAAGTCATTAGGATTGGTTGAATTTACTATGCATCTCCCAAAACCTAGAATCCATCATGATCCTCTATAGGCATCTACCATCAATCCTTTGGCAATGATTGATCTTGATATCAAAATGAGCTTGAAGACATGCAAAAACAACTCAAATGCTGCTCCAAGACTTCATTTTTGAATGCTTGATTGAATTATCCTTGCTCTTGAATATGAATGCTTGATCTCATGTGAAATTATCTTCCTTGTATAGTGTAAAATGAATGTGAGACTTAGTTTTATAGGCTTCCTTTCTAATTTCCTAATTATCAGATCTCAAAATTGGCATGTGAAATTTGAATTTGAGAGCTTGAAATGCCACCAAAAACATATCCAAAGTTGAGTTTAAGGCACCTAATGAGGACCCATTCGCCCATGGACAAATGGGTCCTGACCTAAAACTTCAGGACTCCATAAATGTCAGGGTATTAATTTAATTCATAGCATTTATTCAATGCGGGTTGTGGTATCAGCAATTAAATAAATTTAGATAAAATAGGCCTTGGGATACATAATAAAGGGGTATTAGGTGCCTCTTAATGATATTTTGAAATACATTAATGAAGAGGTCGCCAAAATAGGTCCAAATAAGTGTGAATTATACTTTCTCTTAGAAAGGGGTATAATTTTCTACAATACATTTAGCCCCCACTTTAGTGGCCATATGGCCCTACGTGCATATGCAAGCTAAAAGAATTCTAATAATAAACTATATAAAAATGATACGCATATAGATTAATTAGGGAGAATGAAGCTCCCACTATAGTTATCTACAAAACCACAATGTTAGGAACTGCATCTTGCAACACAAATTTGTTAGTCACTCAAAAATCCTCTTATCGAACTTCTACAAAGAATCGAATTCTAGGGTAGATGTATGCCCCCAGATTTTGCTTGCGTTATGGATGTGGAATTAGGGTGGCCATGAAACCACATCAAAATACCTAAGTATTAGCATAGGGTATTTACAAGTACCATACCACATAATGACAAACAATTTATGAGATTAGGAGTGGAACCAAACGCAACAAACAACATCGAAAATGAAGTTCTCTAGACCCCAATATGTTGATTTGAATGAAATATAGCTAAAGTAAAATATATATTTTTAATTAAACTAGGTATATGTGAATGAAAATGACATTTTAATCTCATTTTTACATTTACCTCTTTGCAATTACCTTGGTGTAGAGTGATCCAGGATGCTGAGCATACAAAATTATAGACCTCCCAAACTTGATGTTCCTTGTAATAAAGTGGCACGAGGTGCGATCCAACCTATGGTGAGTGGATTCTTCACTACTTTGTCTTAATTTTTGTGCATTTACAATGCTTTTTCATGTATTTTTAGTATTTTTAGGACCCTAGGAAATACTCACAAAGCATCCATCTTTGTTGCAAAGTGTCCCACTTTGGTGCAAAGTATCTAGAAGTGTCTAAATTTTCTAGGACCCCTTGTCCAAAAATGTCCCATGTTTCCTAGAGCAACTTTAGTTTACTTTTTAAGAAAATTATTAATGAATATATTTAGGATTTACTTTTCTTATTTTATCATTTAGATCCCTCCTTGAGCCCAACATCATATCAAAGGAAAACGGTTTTGTTTCCTCTGAGACCTCATCACATGACTATCAGAGGATGAGATCAGTATTCTATAGGATACAAGATTATTCTGGGTGTATGCCATGCCACCAATGAGATATCATGATGCCATGTTGCTAGCCCTAGTAGAGAGGTGGGATGTCGACACTTGCACCTTTCATCTACCTACCAAGGAGATGAATGTTATATTAGAGGACATACACCACATCTTACAGTTACCCATCCGAGGTGAGGTTGTGCACTTGGCCAATGAGCAGACACATGAAGAGATGCAAGATGATATCTTGTATTATCTAGGGCACCTCATCCAGGAGTCAAGCATCAAGCCTTGCATTGAGCTTAGATGGATACTACACACATAGAATCTAGTACTCTGATGGATTATGATCATTACTACAACACTCACACTAGTTCTTGATAGACAAGGGGCGCACCTAGATGGAGGATTAATTCACATTATTCGGTACATGGAGCAACATAAGATCATCTACATTGGGGGTAGCAGTATGCTGACACATTTGTACTATGATCTAGGGTGATTTTCTTACTAGGAGTTGGATTGTATAGTGCATTGTACACTCTTACAAGTGCGGTGTATCAAGCATATCACATGCACTAGACCCACAAGTTATCCTATGATAGTGGTCATGGGCTTCCCATGAGTCTACAGTTATCCACTGAGGTGGGCATGATAGGAAGGTGATTTGCTTCACTAGCGTGTTAGATTCGATTGATTGGATGAGGGTGATATCTCATGGAGACCATATCTTAGGATACCACAATGAGCATACGAGAGACATGAGCTAGTCAAACTTCAGTAGGATCAATTTTTTCTAGGGTGACATGACTATATAGTGAGACCTTTCTAATATGATCGTGTCATGAGCTAGTTTGGTCAAATACAAGTTCCACCATGGGCTTGACCCAGGTTTCTATGATCAACATAGAGTTTCCCTAGACTTGGAGACACTCATTGTCTTATTATTGAGGATTTTTGCATTAGTGACTCAGAGGATGAGGACCATGATATGCCACCAATCTCTGATGCTAATGACGTAGGCACCACATGAGCTTACGACTGATGGTGGGTTGGAGCACGACCATCCCATGCCTTTCCTAGACATCACCCTATGTGCCATGCAAGATCTCTTCTAGACCCCAGAGATGATAGGGATAATGAGCAGGGGTATAATGCAGGATCATGATGGGCCGACTTTTTTTAACCTAAAATTGATGAAATAAAAGGGCTTTTAAAGGAGATTCTTAGCTTTCCACCAATATAAATTATGTTTTATTTTGAATTTAATAAATAATTATTATTCATTTTCTATTTGAATTACTGACTAAAACCTTGATTGATAGGTGATTGAAAAACATCTATAGCTTCAAATGGTATCACATTTTTTGAATCTGAAACATGTGTCACATTATATGCTTGCATATAGGATTAAAAAAATAGAAAATTGAATTTCATGAAGTTTTGACCAAGTTAAGGTGGTCAAACATACGATTTTTTCTATTTTAAAAGTTGTAATCAAAAATTCATAATTAATTATTTACTTGGGAAAAAATTACAAAAAAAATATGCATCACATTTAGACATGAGTCCTCTACTTATATCTAAAATCTTATAAAAAAAAATACTATCATTTTATTGTGATTAGGGTGGTCAAACGACACTTATTTTTTCCCTTGAAATTTAAATATCGCATTGAAATTTCAAAATTTCACCAAAGAATTTTTTCTTTTTTAAAATAAACCTAGTAGTTTAGAAACTACATTAAATTTTCTAGAGATTCTATTCTTACATATTTTTGAAATAATATAGATAACTTATTCAAATTTTTACATCAAGTTTCCTAACTCTGATTTTTCTGATTTTTTTGCCACTTAAGGGCCTATTTTTTCCATGATGATCCTACACATACCTGTAGGTCGGAAGAGATATAGATGATGATGATGATACAATTCATGAAATATTTCTAGATGAGGAGGATGAGGATACCTAGTCTATTAGTGAGGACACTGATGAGATAGATGAGGATCCAGTTTCTCCCAAGAGGAGAGATTCACCTCCTACACAGGTCACCAAAGCACATGTAGAAGCCACACTAGAGATCCACATTCATGAGCATGGGGAGGCCAATAGTAGTGGGCCATCCACACTTTTAGAACAAGAGGGGACTATTGCTACATGGTTATACACTGGCTAGTTGACTAGAGATCAAGTGATGATGTGATATTTGTGCTTTCATTATGCTTTTTTCTTTATGTATATGCTTTATATATATGTCATGATGTGTACCGATATCCTTTTATAATTTCCATCTTGCAAGGTCTACATGAAATTGGCATGAGCTCTACCAATGAGTGGCCACTGAGATAGT
This sequence comes from Sequoia sempervirens, assembly GCA_007258455.2. Classification (NCBI taxonomy): domain Eukaryota; kingdom Viridiplantae; phylum Streptophyta; class Pinopsida; order Cupressales; family Cupressaceae; genus Sequoia; species Sequoia sempervirens. Next base: position 12,591 of record VDFB02096817.1, read on the forward strand.
GCTTCCATTGCACACAAAGGATGATATACCCTTAGAGTACATATCCCCACCTTCCATGGGGCAACATGCAAACATCTTCAAGTCAGTAGTTAGATTGGGCTTGACATACAAGAGTGCCACGAAACATGTTGACCAAGCTCTAGCAGAGCTTTTAACACTTCGACCATCTCAAGTTCTAACTGATAGAAGGATGGAGGATGCCCTACAAGTAGACATCTCAAGGCTATAGGAGGAATTTACCAAGGTGTGGGCAAATAGAGACCACATAGAGTGGGAATGCATCAGGGCACTCATATGGGAGGCAAGAGCGACTGGAGAGGTACAGGGCCTATAGGCGTCAATGAGAAGATCATGATCACATTCTACTGTATCTTGATGGGTGCCAACACCAGGCCCTGAGGGGTCTAGCAGTCATAGACCCCACTAGCATTGTACTTCTAATTATATGTACTTAAACTCTTTATGCATAATATATGATCATTTATGTTTTGTTCTTATCTTGAATTAGATGTCAATGTGATTTATTAAATAATCTTTAGAGTATTTAATAAATTTCTCCATGATCTAATGTTTATGTGATCTAATTAAAACTCTTAAGTTTATGTTAGATAGTACATTGCGATTGAGTATGTTATGTTAAATTAAATGCACTTATGATATAACTTTGAGAAAACTAAATGTTTATAAGGATCTAATCTAACACAACACACAAGATGAATTTGAATAGTATGAAAACTAAAGTAACAATTAAAACTAACTTGAATAATTACTTTAGACTCTAAGAAATACTAAGATTGTTTGTCAAATAATGAAGTAATGTGAGATAAAAATAGAATACCATCTACTTAATCTAACAACACTGCTTTAATAACATACTATTCAAAGATGATGTTAGGTGTAGTACTGACACAAATGCACAAAATTGATAGGTTATTTTAGAGGTGTAATGTCCATTTCCATTAATGTATAGGCACCAAACTCATAATTTTCTTCAATTACATAAGGTCCTAGCCAATTAGGGCTGAATTTTCCTTTTCCATTCAGAGGGGAATTTATGTTACGTTGATTCTCATACAGCACCAAGTCACCTTTATTAAATTTGTGAGGGATGAAATGATCATTATAACTACATTGCATTCATTTGGAATAAGGTTGGAGGTGCTCAAGAGCATTGATATGTTGTTCATCAGGAATTTCAAGTTGATGCACTATAAACAAGGTTGTAGGGAGTGTTTCTTGTAGATGTTCTAATACTTGTACGATAAGCCCATAATGCATAAATTAGTTGAGTGTGTCAATCTTTATTATGCTTACTTACTATTTTCCTTAAGATTTGTTCAAGAGTCTTGTTATTTGATTTCACTTGACCATTTAATTGTGGGTGATATAGTGTTGAAAAGAGATGTTGAATATGAAATGTTTCCAAAAATTTCTTCACGTCATTGTTCTTAAATGGAGTTCCATTGTCTAAAACTAATGTGGAAGGAAGAAAAAAGTGAGCAATAATGTGTTCTAATATAAAATGACATATTGCATCAGTTGTTGTGGAACGAATGGGGATAACTTCTACCCACTTCGTGAAATAATTTGTTGTGGTAATTATGAATATATGTCTATCAAAAGAGGGTGGTGATATTTTTCCAATAAGATCCAAACCTCAAATTGAGAATGGAAAAATAGGAACTTGGGAACAAAGCTCGAATGTGGGAGCATGGATCAAATTGTTGAGTTTTTGACATTTGTGATATTTCTTACATGAGAAAAATAATCTTGTTCCATACGTCTCCAATAATATCCTATGCGGATTAATTTTTGAACTAACGATCTACCTCCAAAATTTCCTCCACAAGCACCTGCATGAGCTTCTTCAAGTGCTATAGGGATTTTGGATTGTTGAAGACATCTAAGCAAGAGACTGTCAAACAATCGTCTATATAGAACGCCCGCTAGAATTATATACTTAGATGCAAGTTTTCGAAGATGATCTCGAGCGTTCTTAGTTGTAGGCTCAGGAAAGGTACATTCTTCTAAGTAATTGAATATCATTGTGTACCATTCACTAGAGTTTTTGACATCAGTTAATAACACTTCTTTAACTTTCTCATCAATTGATGGTTTTAAGATTGTTTGGATTGCAAATGTGAAATTGACAAAAGGATCTTCAGAAGATACAAGGGAAGCAACACTTTCCCTTGCATCTACATGTTGATTATCCTTTCATGATATGTTGTCAATGGTATATGATTCAAATTTATATAATAATGTCATTGTAAGGTCTTTTTATCACATGAGTTTTCCATGCTTTGCTTGATATGAACCATTTATTTTTTTAATGAATAATTGAGAATCATTGAATGTTGAACACCTAAGGCTAACGTTGCACGTATACCAATGATTAAAGCTTCATACTTTGCAATGTTATTTGTACATAGGAAGTTTAGATGAAAGGATAATGGAATAGGCTTACTAGAGGGAGGAATTATTTTAATCCCAGCTTCGAAGCCAGTTCGACACTTAGAACCATAAAAATACAATTCCCATGTTTATTTTTCTTTTTCGATACTCAACACACTTCCATTAGGGAACGATTCTATATTAAGTAACACTAGGTGAGAAGGAGCATCAACTAAACGGTCGGTTAAGGCTTGTCCTTCGATTGCCTTTTGAGAGACAAATTTATCATCAAACCCAGTTAACAACATAACCCATTTAGCTAAACATTTGGATAAATCAGTTTTCATTTCATGCCCCCCTTTGATGTTTGATCATTGATAATCAATCTAAGAAATCCTACAGGGGTCATCTTGCATGAATTTTCTTTGAGGTTCCTAAATTTTGGTAAGTCCTAGAATTTCGAGTTTTTTGGTTGTCACTTACTTGTTTACCTTCATGCTTTCTTCATCACTCTTTCTTCTTCTTTTCCTTTTTTCCTCTAATCCTTTCAAGTTTCAGCCTTCATCCTTACCCTTTACCTCTTACTGATTCCCTCTCCTCTTCCATTTTCTTTCTTTCTTCATTAACCTTCAAATTTTGACCTTCCCTCTCTCATCTTACCTCTTACCTTTAGAGGTAAGGGGTAAGTCTTTCCTTCGATCTCTGAAGGTCAATCTTCCTCCATTTTTTTCCATTCTTCATCCTACCTTTCAGGTGTTGGCCATTTTCCTTCCCCTTTAACATCTTCTTGTCTCTCTAATAGCTTCCTTTCAAAAAATGACTAAAAGTCATGTTTTTGAGCTTCAGGGTCAAGGCTTCCTCCTTACCTCTAACTTTCGGAGGTAAGACTTTGCTCTTACCCTCAATCTTTCCTTTCTCTTTACAATTTCCTTCTTTCCTTCTTTCTTTTATGCACTTGGTAAGTTATAGGCCTAACACCCAACCCACAATGGTGTGCTTTGTTTGAGCCCCTAGACCATTTAATTCATATGTACTTGCAAAGTTGTTTTTTTAGGCCCGACGCCCTGACCTTCATGTGGATTTTCATGCATTTTTATGGGTGACCTTTTTGATTCTCAATTTGACTTTTGAGCACCTAGATCTGATTCTTGAGCTTCAAGGACAACATTAAATACATCCTCTGACTCTTGTAGTTGGATTTCATGGGAACCCATGCTCATTTATTGCTCTTTGTTGACTTATTGGTGGATATGTGCCTTAGTCACATCTTCATGAATGGATCTGATCTTACATGCCACAAGCTTCATTGCTAACCCTAGTTAGGGTTAGGGTTGGGTTTGTGTTTCTCAGTTATGCCTAATCTATAAAGGCAAGAAATGTATTCATTTTCAAGGTTCTTCATCTAGCTCCTTTGGGGTTTTTCTTTTGCGGACCTATATTTACACTATGCCATTATAAAGATTGGCTTATGCCTTTGCATTAATGAAGTTAATTATTGTTGCTAGTCCTCTCCTCTTGTATGTATGTGTAATCTTTCATTACCTTCATTTCTAAGTGTTTTTTTGCATTTTATGTATACATGTTTGAGTTAAATTGTTTGCAACTATTGTGTTGAGAAATTTTCCTTCCTTCTAGTGCTCTATCAAACCCTAACCTCCATGTTTACCTCTAAAATTGACCAAATAGAGAGTTGCATGTGTCCTCTAGTCCCCTTCTTTAATGTATTGTGTAATATTGGTCAAGAAGAAATAACCTTTCCATCTTAGTGTATCACCTTCATTTTCCCTTTCATGCATTCCTTCTCCCTTTTTCCCTTGTGAGCTATTAGAGTAGGTTAGTGGTAGGTTTTCAAGTGTTGGGTTGGACGAGCACATTGCACTGTGATTGAAAAAGGAAGTTGACCTTCTCTGGAGATTCGACCTCATATGCGCAAAGGTCCCACATCTTGAAGTAATTTCCATTGTGTCATTGGAATGTTGAGCTTCGTGCTCAATAGGGTGCAATTTCATGTGACAACAATTTTTGGCACGCCTGATGGGACTACTTCTTTCCGTTGAAGAATTTGTTGTTTCCTTCAACACATTTTTCCTTTTGACGCATATCTTCAAACACCATGGCGACTCCATTCAAAATTATCTAGTTCAAACAACCTAGTTTCATTTCATGCAATTGAGGAAATGGTGCCTTCTTCAACATTTCATCATTTGGAGGTGTTCTTCAAGCACAATGCGACTTTGCAACTCAATTTGGGTGACTCTTTTGGTATGTACCCAAAATCTTTGGTTGGACAGTCATGTACCCTTATTTTATAATTTTGAAGTGCTTCCTATGCATTAAAATATCATATTATAATGGAAACTACATTTACACTCCACCATTTCATGATAATGCTAGCTTTGTTCCTCCCAATTAGCCATATTAGGATAGTTATACCTCCCATTTCATTCCAAATAACCTTGTTGTTATGGGTTCTCAACCTTCTCAAAATGCATACCACCCATCCCACCCTACTCAATCTTCTTGGATGCCTACATATTCGTAATAGCAACCCAAGAGACTCATCACATTGAAAATCAGCCTTGTTCCTCTCCTACTCAACCTCAAAAATTTTACAATTTGAGTGCAAGCGAAATCAAAAGAATTTTGTTTGATTTCAATAGAAAAATTGATGAGCTTCAAAGACAACAAGAGTTTGACCTACAATAGGAGTGTGCTAATTAAGCCCATCAAGGGCAAGGAGGTTATTTTCCAACACATGATGAGTTTTTCCATCAAGCTCATTATTTGTAGTAGGAAAAATTTAGATGCTAAATGGAGGTATGAGTGACAGTTGGAGGCACAAAGAAGGAAAAAACAAGAAGAGTGTACAAAAAATGATGTTGTTGCTAGGCAAGAACAAATTAAGCTTTCCCTTGCCCTAGCTCAAATTCTTGAGACTCAAGCAGCCCCTTGTGTGCATAGTTTCAAACAAGCACCTCCACCATTTATAAAAGAATCTGCTAAGGAGGAGGTAAGAAAACATAAATTTATAAGTTTCAAGAAACCTAACAAGCCTCTTGAAACCCCCATTAGCCCTCCTTTTGTTTCAGACAACCTATTGTGCAAGAGGTTTGCAAGCACAAGGTTTTTAGTTTTGACAATCCTAATCAACCCCTTAAAACTCCAATTCAACCTCTTGTGCCATCAAGAAGATCTTCTATATTGGAGATCCTAAGTTTTGCAAGCCTACATTCCTCACAAGAACCTATCTTTGAGGAGGCTCAACCTTTTACTCCTATTGAGTAGTTTCAGGCTAGGAGTGAAGAGGTTGCTATTCTGGAGCCTTCATGTGCTCTTGAAAATGAGTGTCTTGATTTGTTACAAGAAAATATTGTAGATGAAATAGTTTTGTAGCAACAAGGCATTAAAAAGGTAGAAAAAATTGATGCAATAGAGGAATCAATCCTCTCATTTGATGCTCTTCCTTGTTTTGTTGAAGATGAAGAGGATATATCAGCTATACCTACATTATTTGAATCCTTTGAACATCTTAGTTTGGGCTTTATGGTTGAAGAAAACTCCATGGTTTTGGAGTAGTAGCAATAGATGTGTGTATCCCCTATTATAGTGGAGGAAAATCTCCTATCTAACGAGGTCTGCAGTTCTGAGGTGGAGGACTTATTTTGGGATGATTTAGAAGCATTTTTCTCAAGCTTGGATGCCAATCTTTCACCCCCAAAAGAGCGGATTTGTGGGAAATAGTATAAGAATGAAGAAGTAGAAAATGACGTGGAAACCATTACAAGCCATAAGTCTAATTTGTTGCAACTTTTTGCCAAGAAGAAATGAAAACAAAGAAACAATTTGAAGAATTTAGTTCTACAATTGAAGTGTCTCAAAAATTTGAGTTTTGTGTTGATGAAGTGTGCATCAATGAAAATGATTTTGTAGTTATTAAGCAACCACAAGTTTTTTTAGAAAGTGATGCTTTCATTGCTTAATTTGTTTGTATGCCCGAGTTTCAAAGTTTCTCTTGTGAGGTGCATGAGGAAGTTCTTTCTTGTGCAAATAAAAAATTAGTTTTGACGTATTTTCCATCACCATGTGAGCTAGAAACATTCTCCTTTTGTTTTAGCTCATGCATTAAAGAGGTCAACAATGGTGACACTGGCTTATCCTTTTGTGAGGTGAGTTCTTTTCCCTCCATAGAAGGTTTGTTCTTGGGTGTTGGCCTATCTTCAAAAAAGTTCACCCTTGTTGTTCTATGTTTAGCTGAGACACCAATGTTAGATGAATCTAACACTTGCATCATATGGTTCCCTTGCAATGGAAAAATTTACAGTGAAGCAATCCTTCACCTTGCAATCATTTTGTGCATTTCCATGCATGTTGGTAATAGTTTTTCGTGGTTGCAGTTGGGTGAGGTTTGCAACTATGGTTTGAGGGAGATCAACTCCTACAAAAGGTTCATCTTTGACAAAGACAAGCTTCCATTCTTTGCTTTTTATTAGTTTAGTGTATATATTGTAAATATCTTGCTTTCCATGAAGTGAATTTGCACACCCTACATTCTCCTTAAGGGAATGTATTCTCTTAGCTTTCATGTTTTTCTCCAAGTGCAACTGCACATGTTTTGTTTTTCTTTGAGGAGGCCTAGTTTTTGAATTTTTATCCTCATTACTCTATGCCCAATGGATCGATAAGGCCTCTAGATCCCATCATTAGTAGACAATCATCTCGTAGAAGTCACCATTAATGTTGTCATTTCATGCCCCCCTTTGATGTCCCATCATTGATAACCAATATGAGAAATCTTATAGGGGCCATCTTGCATGAATTTTCCTTGAGGTTCCTAAATGTTGCTAAGTCCCAGAATTTTGGGTTTTTGGGTTGTCACTTACTTGTTTACCCTCATACTTTCTTCATCGCTCTTTCTCCTTCTTTTCCTTTTTTCCTCTAAGCCTTTTGAGTTTCGGCCTTCAACATTTCCCTTTACCTCTTACTAATTCTCCCTCATCTTCCATTTTCTTTCCTTCTTCATTGGCCTTCCCTCTTGCATCTTACCTCTTACCTTCAGAGGTAAGGGGTAAGTCTTCCCTTCGATCTCCGAAGGTTAGTCTTCCTCCATTTTTTGTCATTATTCATCCTACCTTTCAAGTGTCGGCCATCTACCTTCCCCTTTAACATCTTCTTGTCTCTCAAATAGCTTCCTTTCAAAAAATGACTAAGGTTCATGCTTTCGGGCTTCAGGGTCAGGGCTTCCTCCTTACCTTTGACTTTCGAAGGTAAGCCTTCTGTCTTACCCTCGATCTCTCCTTTCTCTTTGTGGATTCTATCTTTCCTTTTTCCTTCTATGCCCTCAATAAGCAGTAGGCTCGTTGCCCGATCCTTGATAGTGTGCTTTGTTTGGACCCCTGGACCACTTAATTCATATGCGCTCGTATAGTTGTTTTTTTAAGCCTAATGCCCCGACCTTCCTACGAATTTTGACATTTTTTTTAGGTGATGTTTTTGATGCTTAATTTTACTTTTGAGTGCCCAAATCTAATTCCTAAGCTTCAAGGACAACATTAAATGCATCGTCTGACTCCTGTAGGTGGATTTCATAGGTTCCCATGCTCATTTATTTATTTTTGTTGACTTCTTAGTGGATCTATTCCCTAGTTGCATCTTCCATGGATGGCTCAAATCTTGCACACCACAAGCTTCATTGCTAACCCTAGTTAAGGTTAGGGTTGGGTTTGTGTTTCTCAGTTATGATTGATCTATAAAGGCAATAAATGTACATTTTCAAGGTTCTTCTTCCTTTGGCTCCTCTCAGATTTTTCTTTTGCAGACCTGTATTTTACACTCTGCCATTGTAAAGATTGACTTATGCCTTTGCATTAATGAAGCTAATTATTGTTGTTGGTTCTCTCCTCTTTTATGTATGAGTAAACTTTCATTACCTTCATGTCTGAGTTTTTTTTTTCATTTTATGTATACATGTTTGAGTTAAATTCTTTGCAACTGTTGTGTTGCTAAATTATCCTTCCTTCCAATGGTTTGTCAAATCCTTACCTCCATGTTTACTTTTTAAATCAACCAAATAGAGAGTTATCTGAGTCCTTTGGTCCCCTTCTTTGATGTACTGTGTAATATTGGTTAAGAAGAAACAACCTTTCCATCTTGGTGTATCACCTTCATTTTCCCAAGTTCATGCATTCCTTCTTCCCTTTTCCCTTGTGAGCTACTAGATTAGGCTAGTGGTAGGTTTTCATGTGTTGGGTTGGACCAACACATTGCATTGGGATTGAAAAAATAATTTGTCCTTCTCCAGAGATTTGACCTCATATGCACAAAGGTTGCACACCTTGAGGTTGTTTCCATTGTGTCATTGGAATGTTGAGCTTTGTACTCAACAGGGTGCAATTTCATGTGAAAAAATGTCTTTTTGTTGCTTTCGTTATCTTAGAAGGGCAATAGCCAATACCACTTTTTGTTTCTTGTGTATTAGGCTCTATAGGAATATAGATGTCTTATTCTTTTCTTCCACATCGTTTTCTACTATAACCAAGTTGTTTCAAGAGCTCATAACCTTTTCCATAAAGTTTCATCTCTTTTCGATTTGGTGGTTGTTGATATTCCACTTCATCAAAGTTTGTTGTATAACTTTTGTCTTCTTCTAAAGTGGATGAAGTGGATTCCTATGAGGGTTCTTCTGAGTTTTGTGTTGACATTACCATTGATTTTTTTCCTTTTTTAGGCTATTTTTTTGTCATCTTATATTCTCCCATGAATGTTGGTGTGAAATATAAGGAATCCCAACCGTCTTCCAATAACTTCGCGACTTCTTCAATATTATTCTCTTTTT
>VDFB02096818.1:0-30046 GCA_007258455.2 Sequoia sempervirens
CTAATAGTAGCTATAACTGAGGAAAGAATTGTAGAGGTAACCGGGCTTCCAGTTGTAGGAGAGAATTTTTCTTCAGATGCTGTTTACCTTCAGGGAGTTTTGATACCCATGTGGGACATGGGGTTGTGAGGAATAAATGGGAACTGTGCCATTTCTGTGCCAAGGCACTTCAGAGAAACCATGTATGGAAATGGGTTTTTCTTTTGTCATGAGAGCCACATTTTCTTACTGCTACATTCTTACCATTTAAATTGCTGAGTCACTTATGAGGGCATGTGGGTTGGCTGATTTAATGTCCAGGATTTTGTTGGTAGACAATGAGGCAGAGGAAGGGTTGACCATTGCCTCAAAATTGTTGATTGGACACTCTTTTAGGGGATGTATCACCTCTTTCGACTAAGGAGTTTATTTAAAAGAACACAGCCTTCCAAAACCTCCTAGGGAACTTTCTGCGTAGCCTAGAAAAGAAGAAATAACATCTACTAGTAGAGGCGGGGCAAGGTCCTTATGCTCTGCAACCCCGAGATCTACTTGACGTTCACACGAGTCCCTCGCGTGCAAACTAGGTCTGCCAGTAGGAGAGAAAAAGGAAAAACAAAGGCAGGAGAGTCATCTAGGGCGGAACAAACCCCAGAATCTGACCCTCATCCTTAGAAAAGGCAACGCTCTACTCCTGCAACATCTTCTCCTACAGCAATTTCTCCTACAACAACGCCTGTTGCCACCACAAGTTCACCATCATCTTCCGATAAGGCAAAGCCCTCTAGGAAATTCAGAAAGAGGAAAGCTACGAGAGCACCTTCGATAGCTGCAACATTGCCAAGAAGACTTTCAAGAAGAAAACACTGTAAAGTCTCCCCTGCTTCACCTCAACTTGAAGTTATCATAATTTCAGAGGAATCTGTAGGTTTTGAACATGATGTCTCTCAGGATGTATCTGAGAATGCTGCATAGAGTCCATTTGTTATTCCTGAAGAAGAACAAATTGAGACAAGGGAAGTTGAGCATAATTAAAGGGGGGTAGCAAGTCTCGATGACTTGGTTGCTGCGGCTATGCAGATTTCGGAGGAAGCACAATCTTCTCCACTACAACAACATGAATTCATCCTGCAGCAAGGGGAAGAACAACCTGAACAATTGGAAGTGGCCAATGAAGCTTCATTACCCCCTGAAGCTTGTCAAGCCATGGTTGTCTACAAAAAGACATTTTTGATTGAATTCTTGGAATATCTTAGAAACACATGGAGACCGGTCACATTGCAGACCTTGAGTTTCCGCCACCTAGCCAAGACTGAAATGCAACAAATTCTTTGGGAGGAAGAAAAGAAGAAACTGAAAAGAGACATTGAAAGGCAAAAACAGGAAATTTAGGAGTTAAAGGAGAAAATGAATGAAATGATGACAATAACTGGTAAGATTATGGAGTGTAGACCACCGCCTAGAGTTTATGCTTTGTGTCTCAAGGAACAATTTTTGTGGTTCTAGTTAATGAGAATTTCTAGGAATTTAGATCCTGTGATTCACAATGCTAAAGAATTCTATACCAAGCAGCTCCTAATTGGCTAATGAATTCTTTGTGTGAATTTTATTTGCATGGCTTTATAATTCCCTCTGAAACAGAGTGGAATCCACTTTTGTACATTGGCGACATTCATTTAAGATCACTCATCTCTTGGGTGGAAAATGAAGCTAATTATCACAAGCAATTGGAAGCATATGAAGAAGCCGAAAGGGATGAGCCTATTCCATTGCACCCTGAGAGTTTAGACCCCTATACAATGTTGAAAACCTAGCTTACTGTGGCATATGGCCATAATAATAATATAGTCAGGATGAAAATATTCGATCTCAGAAAATAGGTGTATGATGAGTTTCAAGAACAGACATACTCATTTTGGAAGCTGTCATACTCTAGAATTGAGAAGAGATGGGAGAGATTGACTGTTGGGTTAAAAAGGTATGAGCCTCATATTCCCCTAAATTTTATGGCAGCTCTCAAAAGATCAAATAAATACATCCAGTTGGGCCTTCAAGAGAGGTTTGAATTGTGGTTACCCTTGACATTTAGACCTCTTGTGCTAATGTGGCCTCTTTATCCCTACTGAACTACAAATATTAATGAAGATACAAAAGCTCGTAGGTATGAAAGGTGGCAGAGTTTCAGAGGCTTTTAATATAAATTTAGAACTTCATTTCAGGGTCATGCCTCAACCACTAATTTCAGAGAGACCACCAGAAAGTTTAATGCTGGGGGACCAGCATCAGGTTAAGTAGGGGGCAAATGATGAGCCCAAAATCTGCTCATAATTTGGGTATCATGGTGCACTTTTAATACCCTTACTTTTGTTGTTCATGGTTGTTTAAACTCTTTAGAAACATTTTATTAGGGGATATCCTATAGCAATACACTTTTATATTCCTGCAGTCTATCATGTTGATTATCTATATTTATTACCCTGTTTGACTTCCCAAATGACTGGTATAACGCATGTAGTTTTTGAATGATGAAGTAAATTTGATATGTGATTAATAAATGAATATCGTGTAAGTTGCCATGCATGTTTCTGTTCGCTTCTATTGCCTTGTGTTTCATAGGTTGTTGAAGAAAGTATGAACGAGTCAAGCGCAGCTGATCTTGGCCTTGCAGTAAAGTCCATTTCCTGCATGACTTCGAGGAAGTTATTCTGGCGAAGACTCTTTGACTAAAATTGTTGGGAAGGAATTTAAATGTCAATTAATTTGGAAAGAGTGGAATGCTGAATTCTCTCTTGAATCGTGTTGAGTGGATAAGTTCATTTATTTAGTTTGTTCCTCGATTCCAGGATACATTTACATCCACATCTTTCTCTGTTAGGGTTAGTTAGTTAGTTGTTTTCCTGATTTAAATAAGTGTTCCTCTTGCGCGAGTGAGCAAGCATAGTAAGATAGAAAGGATATCATGTAAAAGTTAGTATGATAATAAAAAGTAGAGTATGTATGACAAGAGATAGAGTTTTTTGTTAGTTTTCATATGAACAGAACAATGTACACCATTCTGAGTTTATGAATAAATTTGATGAAGTTCTGAGTTCAGTACTTGCATAATTAGTTGATGCTTGCTAAGGGGGCCCACTTAGTAAGTATCTGTAGTTAGTTAGTTAGCCGTTCATTTTCTGTTGATCATAAGTTAGATTTCATCTTTGAAGTTTCTGTGCAAACTCAGTCTTATATTGTTCCTGCAGCATCGGGAATCCATCCCTGTGTCTGTTCCTGTAGCATAAGGCTAGTTCATAGTTTGTTTCTCAGTCGTAGCTGTTATGATTTCTGCTTTGGTTAAATTATGGTTGAGTTTAGAGAACCTTGCATTACCTTCCTATAACGTAGGTAGAATTCTTTCTAAGTATTTATTTTTGATAGGTTGTGACTGAAACTGGTTCTTAGTGCACATACAGTGCCGCTCCATTTGAAGTATAGGTTCCCTGGTTTGACAAGTAAATGAACAACCATGAAAAGGTATTAGTCACCTATTGGAATGTCCAATTCCCAGGATAGGTTTTGCCGTGATTTTCATATCCTTTTGTGGGCACGACCAATGTTATCCCTTTGCCTAGTTTTTTTCCTTATGTATATATTGAACAAGATTGGGATGCAGACGACCCGCTATAGGTTGACTCACATGTGCCTTATTAGCCTTGTCTTTATTTTATTTTCATATTCTTTGTGTGATTGCATGTTTGTAATGTGACGCCCCATGTTGTTATGTTTGATGTGTGAAAAATGATGAAATCTAAAATTTTTAGGATGGGAGAACATATGTTCTCAAAAAAATATGAGCAAAAAATAAAATACAACATAATTTTATGTAAAAATAGATTAGTATAAATCTTGAAAAATACATTTTGGTGAAGACAAAATTTATTTTTGAAAAAGCTTCCCCTTTAGGATACAAATGTTTCATTGAGAGTAATCTAGAAAGAGACTTTATGGACGCAATGTGTTTATTTGGAAATTGTGAGTTTATGGAGAAGAAAAGCTTAGAGGAGAAGATGCTTAAGCATGAGTATAAGCCTGATTACTTAGATTAGGTTTGAGATAACATGTTTCCTACATATTTTCCTATTGATGAACATTATTTTTGAGTTTTAATATTTTTTTATTCTTTTGGGAAAAGAGTTAGGGGAGGGGTGGTTGGATTTATGGGAATTTTAAAAAATATAGTTTATAAAGGGGCATGCAGCCACCCTAGTTGACCTATGTGCCCTAGGTATTGTGTATATTTTGTATTTATTAGTAAGACCATATATCTAAGTATACATATACATTGGCATACCATTTGTTGCTAAAGATATTGGAATCATATCAAGTGTCTTATCATGTACTATGGATGTGTGGGTAATATTATGAATCAATAGTTTAAAATCTCTATTATGTTAAAAAAATGAACTTATTGAAGTGGAATTGCCTTGATTTCATTAGTATGTTTACTTTCATTGTTGGTAACTATGTCAATTAAATAAGATTAATTTAATTTTAGGATAGACAAGGCTAGGTTCCAATAAGCACTGAGAGAATCATCTTTAACTTGAAAATGTTGACAATTTGTTGGAAGACCAATTGTGAAACTACATATGTTAGTATTACACACTCTAAAAGCCTTATTTTCTATTAGACATACTATTAATGCTTGAAATTTGAAAATATTTTTGGTGCGTAAACCATTTTAAAATAATGATAGAATAATCAATTGTCCCAACAGAAGAATGAGTACAACCCCTGCACCTATTCCTATATTGCATTGTGATCCATCAAAGAGCATGTCCCAAGTACTTATCTATACTACTATGAATTTGTGTTCATCTAAAAAAATTGAGGTAAATGTTAGAAGATGAAGACGATGAGGCTTTTGTGAGTTTATCACTGTTTTCTTGTCCCTTGATTACATTTTTTTTGCTTCGAAATGGAGATAAAATTTTGTAACTAACACATGTCATCATGTGACATGCCATAAAAATGAGTTTTAGATAGGAGATACTTAAGAATATTACTTTTGATGATGAAATGTGTTTCAAAATGTAACATGTAATGTTATGTTTTTTAAAGCCTGGCATACATTATTGCCAAACATTATTTTTTCACATTCATAACTCTACAGAATTTATCCATTTCAAATCCAGTATCTCAACGCTCTCTTTCCATGATTACTATCCATTGACGCCCCTCCACCTGTGATCATGAAGAAGAGAAGACGTGGCCCACGCTCCAGGAGTTACATTCTACAGGCGCTCTCTCAATTTCTGAACGCCCATGCTCACTATTATGACATACTTTCTAAGACCTGGTGTAAAATTATGATTTTCCCCCGTCATACTGATCTTTTAGCAAGTCTATGATTGGGAACTGGGTGAAGCTTATGGCAGAATGGATGCTATTTATGGTTATCTGAGTGAAAGAATTGGTCAACCTGCAAATGTTGTAAGGGATACCCAATCATAGTAATCCTGCAAAATAGAAAGATGAAGAGGATAATAATCACAGTAAGAAGAAGAATATGACAATCGAAAGACACTTGGCTGCTACACTGCGCACCTCAGATTTGTAGAATCATGCCGACAGCTATTTTTAGATGGGGTTTCCATTGATTGTGCCAATGAAAAATATTCTATCTTGGATTGGCTTTTATTTCTGTCAGACAGATATTGTTCTCACTGTTTTATTATTCATACATGGAGCATATGTTTGGCTATGGAAGGCGATACCCAGTCATAGTATTCCTTTGTTACCAGAAACGCAGCAGGAAGCTTACGTTTCCGTTGAAACGGACGAGACGTCATTGAATTGGACGACCCATATAAAGCATCTCAATTTGAAAACCTCATTAATTGTTTGTCTGCATACCACTCGCTTTGCTTACGTACATACTCTTCCTATGCTAATGTATGATCGTAACTCTGTAATAGTATAAATATTAATGTTAAAATAAAAATATTTATAAAGATGGAGAAAATAAGGGCCTCTAAAAATATATTGAAGATAACACCTTACAAACTAACACACTCATTTACTAATTGGACAATGAAAAATGAATAATCTATGAGAAAAATATGTTAATCTATATAGAATATATTTTATTAAAATCAATAATTAGTAGGAAACGACTGTTAAGTTGTGTCATTACAATCCTGACTACAAAGTATTTTGACATAATCTTATCCATCAGTGTCATACACAATCTCTAGATTGATTGTCTTAGCTAGGTATATTTAACCTACATAATATTTAAAATTTGCATTTCTATTGGAAGGAAAAAAAATGCACTCATGGTATATTCTACATATCGAGATTGATGGATAACGGGAAAGAGACTCAAAATCATAAATTAGTCATTCATCTTCAACATTTACAACATTACATTTTATGGCTTTATTAAGCCCTTTTTCCTTTTAGCTACCTAAACCCCTAACTACCAACTAAAACATAAATAATAACTAGCTAAAAACTAACATCCAATAAATTAACATTAAAATATTAATTTATTATTTATTACATTGTTCTATATCATGCACTAATAATTTTTAATGCCCCCTTTAATTTTGGCATAGAATGACACAATAATAGAATGCCTCGCAATATGAGGATTCCTCCTTTGCATAGTCTAATTATCCATCATGAAGCAACATAATGTATCCATACCAATTTTGAAACAAATAAAGCTTCATAATTGAAAGATAAAAGAACTTCTTCTCAACCACCTTAACCTCTTGCACTTTTCCTACTTCACAATACAGAAAGAGTTAACTACTTGTATCTTTAATGCTTACATATGAAGTAAATAAATAATTGGAGATAAATTATAATTCACTTGATATTTTTCATTTTGAAATGTGTTTGGGTTTGGAAGGTTATAAAAAGATGGACGAGTGCTAGATTTATGGATTATAGTCATAACACAGTACATCCTTTTGCTCTAATGACATATATTCTAGGTGGCCATGAATCCTTGAATAAATATTATTGACTTGCATTAATATCACATTCAAGTGGCTCATAGAAATGAAGTTATCTTTAATAATTATCTAAAATGAAAATATCCTCATTATTTTCCATGAAATACTTATATTGCTCCTTGAGCAAAGACTAATATACGAAAATAATTCAACACAACTATGTGTGAAGAAAACCATACTTCTTAATTATTCATTTCAAATAAATATTATATTATACAAATTGAGATGACAACACAATATGATATCTTTTTATATTATCTTAGCTATAAATGATATTTTATAATAGAATACTCATACAAACACTAAAACAAATTATTTCCAATTAGAACTAAATGTAACTCTTGTATCTTGCTTTTTCCAACCTCTTTAACAATTTATTTACATACCTTATATAGAATAAATACTCATGAGTCTCATGGATGGGTGAGACATGTCACTTTACAATCAACTTGATGAATTCTTATGCAACTGAACAGGTGCAATAACTTGTGAATTACATGAAATTGGTTCACAAAAACCTACAACTAGATTGATAAATAACTTAGAGCTAGATCATTCCTAACCCGCCTAAATTGAAGAGTTTCCTATTACATGTAATTATGGTGGCTGGAAATAAATTTGTAGAAGGCTTCCTCTCGATTTCTCAAACCCTAACATTGAATTTTGGACATTAAGATTGATCAAGTGCACCCATGCTAGACATAGAGGTAGGCATAAGTGAAACAAAATTTGAAGCCTAAAACCACCAAAGAATGAAGTTAAGTTCTTACATTTCTAGTGTGGGGGGAACCAACTTTTGGAGGCCACATATTTTATGTTTGAAAGAGAAAACATGATGGTGAATACACTTAGTAGGGCATATATATATAATTAGTTCCTTTCTTTTTTAGTTATAAATTGTAATCTATAGATGAATTTGTATGTATAAAATTGGATATTATTAATATAGATAGTATCAACATTGGTACAACATTATGAAATTGTAATCATATGTAATCTTGCGTATTATTTGCAAAAAAATATAAGCCATGAAAATCTAAAATGTTAAAAAAAATAAAATATAGAAATGTAAATATTCACTTTCCTCATCTACATACCAATTATATTGATATTCCTTCCAAAAGGATCTAACTTATAAGGTTCAAATTTATGCATGAGAAATAAACATGAACTAGAATGGACCAGTAATTTTATTTTAATTATGAAGGCACAAATATATATACTACAAAGACCATATTGATAATCAATCAAAGCCTACTAAAAAAGTCAAGAACATAATTTTCATAATAAATAACATAAAATGATAGTAAAATTATTGAGAGTTGATTTGAGAATGCATTAAAATATAGATTTTATCTTAGGTTGTAAAAAATGAATTCATTCTCCTTGTTGAGGTTGGAATTTTAGAGATACCCTCAACATTCCTATCCTTCCAGTGACTCAAAAAAAAGTCTTCAAATACATTTCCATCCACCATGCTACTCAAAAAATCAATCATTGACTCACCCATTAAAGGTACAGATGATAGTGCATGTTCCTTCATCTTGAACTCCTCACATCCAACAAGAAAATTCCTTTTATTCTTGAATTCATCACTATTTTAATGACACATGTAATCATTAGAATTCAATAAAACATCTTCCATTGCCAAATAATTTTTCCTGCAACCTATATGTTGGATTTGGCCAAAATACCAAGATCCTACAACATCATCCATGAGACATTTTTAATATGAGAGAAAGGATTTCCCTTCCACTTTACACTCTTCACCTTTTCATCATTGTTAGAATTTTCCTCATGATGATGAACACTATGTAATAAAATAGAACCAAACTGATGTTATAACACTTCTTTACTATTATCATCTTTATTCCTTGAACTATAATGAAAGAAATAATCAATAATTTTAACTTTTATTGCTGATTTGGACATTCTTGAAAGATTCTCAGCAATATTACCAATTTAAAAATGAAGACCATTGATAGAATAAAAAACAACTAAAACATATTCCACATATTCATGTCCTCCAACATAGTTATTTTCTAAACCATTCTCAAATACTAATGGTTCCATCTTTTTAATGTGTGAAATATTGATAAGCGTTTCTTGGGCACCATTAAAGATTATTGGAACATTTTCTTCCATTTTAAAATATTTATCTTCAATATGTAAAGCTGATTTCTCATTGATTTTATTACAACAAACATTTCCTTCATGTGGTAGCTCATATATTTCTTGAATTGGAACATTCTTTTCAAAATAAAAATTCATACCTTTCATTTTATTTGTGAATTTCTCCAAGGGTTGCTCCCTTTCTATCTCTTACAAATATGATTTTTATTTATGCTTCACCATCATAATTTTTTTTTGGATCTTTCGTTGTTCTAATTTATCTGTCACCTCTTCTTACAAAAATATTTGATTTGGTTCATGTTTAATTATTTCCTCCTCAAAATCTTCTTCAAGAATAATTCTTCTTGGCACCTCTAAAAAGTCACGAAATGGTAAGGTTTCCTTAATGTCTTCAATTAGAACTTGATACTCTTCATGCAAAAACAATAATCTTATAACTTATCAAATTTTCTTCTTATTCTAGTAAGAAATTTTCTTGAAGGAATATAGGTTTCCAATCCATCTCCTCACAACTATTATCTTAATATTCTACAGGTTGGCAAGATCTTGACTATAATACCATTGTAATATCCCAAATAGAATAATTTTTCAAATTATTTATAAAAACATAAACTACAAAAATTTGAAGCAAAATATGATGCTCAAGAAATTATTTTCAATAAAACTACATTTTTATACAAAATTAGCACAAACTAGCATGCTAGGTGTCATTGTAGTTGCACCAAATGATCCAGAAAAGTATCACAACTTGTATTTCTGATATAAATATTATTATTAAATAAAAAATGACTATCATAATAGTCACAATAGCATAAAAACCAACAAAATATAAACTGAAACATAAATAGAAATATTGAGTTCACAAATCAAGTACATAAAACATTGATTATTTCAATAATACATTGCCAAATTTTCACCCAAAAAGAGCCAAATGAGACTACAACACTTAGAACTGATCTTGATTCTGAAAACCATGGGATAAATCCCTTAGAAAATCTACAACACATCTGGAACATCACTAAAAACTATCTCAAAAGGAGAACATACAAACTAGGTATCTCCCCTGCAACATGGCCAAATAATACCCAATTGAAAAAATAATTTCTTCAGTGCTTGGGCATGATGAAAAGGCATGAAATATCATAAAAAAATACTCTATTTATCAATAGAAAAACCTATATAAATTGAGAACAAGAAGCACTCTAAAAACTTGCAAATAACACACACCACCACCACTAGTTGAACTGTGATAACCTGTGAAACTCATTTGCACTCCATAGATAAGAATGCACTTCTAATTCAGAGGTTTTTCATCCTCCAAATCATGAAACTAATGGTATTTCATTCAAAATCCATAATCCTTTATGGATTTTCATCCATAAAATAATATTGCAAAACTAGAATTTCATACAATGAAAATTTGAGAAGTAGAAATGACAAAAGATCCTAAAATTTGAGTTTTACTACAAATAAATAGAGGACCAAATCCAAACATTCTTCTATTGGAAAAGTAAATGAAATAATATTATTTTCATCATTTTCCTTATGATGAATCTCACCATTTTTCCTATTACAATTTTTTGACCAAAATTAGACAATAACCTCCCATATGCAAGCTATCATAAAAACTGCTTCAAACAATTGATTTCCACTTGAACCTTGAGGATACAAACATCCTCATAGAAACTCCCTCACCCAGGCTTAGGTTTCTATAACCATAAAATAATAGTATTTTTAATATTTAATATGGTTGCAATTAATATTCTTTGAAAGTATAAATTTCCATGGGCCCGGGAAGTAAATATTAAATATATTATTTTATAAGTCTTTCCTTAGTCCATGGAAATATTGGAGTGAATATTTTTATGAAATTAATTTTCATTAAGAATGGAACATGAAACCATGTTCTAGTATCCACATAAAGATAAAGGTTGATGGGATTAACACTTATGATGTGGTATGGAGCGCATGGGCGAGAAGAGGAGCAGAGTAGGAGATTTGAAATATTTTTAGGATTTGGATGAGGACGATGTTGAGGATTTGGTGGTGGATGGTGTTGTTTCTTGGTCGTCAAGGCTGCTTGGTTGACTTTAGAGCTACTTTATGGTCGGTTGCTATGTTTTCTGGGAGTTGGGTGGTTGTGGATCTAGATGGGGCATCCTTTATGCCCAACGGTGGGTATCTTTTCTCTCTCTCTGGTGGTGTGGAAACCTTCCTTGTTGAGGTTAGGGATTTTTCCTGTGATGGGCTTCCTCCTCTGGGCTCAGCTAGATGCCTTGGTGTCTGGTGGGGTTTCTGGAGATCTATTGCCTTTAGTTCTTCGGTGGAGACTGGTGAAGCTTCTTTTGTTCTCAGTTTCTCCCATTTTATGGTGCTTTAAATGGTTTTTTATCTTTTGGGAGTGTCTTTTTTTGGTTCTAGGGTGGGATTTTTCCTTTTAGTGCTTCACTCTCATAGCTCCCCTAGTCAAGGTTGGTGTGCCTTAAGAGGTTGGGCTTTAAATTTTTCTATGCTACTGAGGCTTTTGGGGAGTGGTGTTCTTCCCTCCCTTCTACTGCTGGTTATGGTTCTCTAGTTGGCACTGGTTGCCCTTTTTTTGTTTGGTTGGCTAGAATCCCCTTTTGGTCCTTAATGCTCATTATGCGGTTGGGGTATGGGTTTGTTTTGGCTGCCACTGCTAATTTTTTATTGGTTTTCCTCTGTTTTGTGGAGGTGCTAGAGCAGTATGCTCCTAATGAGTTTCTACACCTAAATATTCTCTTGGTTGGTTTAGATGGGCTACTTCTCATGTACCTTATATTTTCCGATGATTTTATTTTCAGTATTTTGGTGGGTCTTTTCATTTTGTTTCTCTTGCTGGCCCTTTTTCTCAAGCTGTTGATGGGTGTCACGTTTCTCCCTTTTGCTAGTTGGTTAGCTCTCTTCTCTTTTCTCCAAACTGAGTCTTCTATTGAGGTGAAGATTACTCTTGTTGAGGTGGAACCCTCTATTCTATAGGTAGAGTTGAGGATAGTGGATTTGTGGAGGAGCTTTCTTTGCTGCTAGTTTGCTTTGCTATAGTACCGGTTGAGGTGGTGCACGCTCCTATGGAGGTGGATTTTTTTCTTGTTACATCTTGACTGCAGTGGTGGTAAGGGCCTCCTTGACATCTGCTCCAATAGAGGGGATTTGACTCCTTTTGAGGTGGGGTTTGTTTCAGCTCTTCGTGTGTGGGGATATTATAAGAGAACTTCTTCTTCCCATTGGTGTGACTGGATTGCCTCTTTCCTGGTGGCTCTTGAAGGTGTTCATGTGTGTTGTGAGTTTAAGGTCCCTGGTAAAACCTGGTGTGATGTGAGGGACTCTATTCCCTATTATCTGAATGTTAGTGGGTTCCAGGTTCTCATTTAAACCTGGTTTGGGTTCAAGATCCATTGTAAAACTTGGTTGTGTTTTGGGTTTTAGGTTCCCATTAAAAACTATTTTGATCCTTGCAGATCTAGGTAGTCTTGTTGTTTAATTTATAATATGTTTTTGGTTCGTTGCTTGTGGTCTTAGTTGTATTCATGTGCATCTAGTTCTTATTTGTGTGGGTTTCGGGTCCCTATCAAAACCTGCTTGTTAATGGTTTCGGGTCCATTTAAAACCTGTTGTAAATGGTTTTGGGTCTATTTAAAACCTATTTTTCCCCTTAATCAAAACACTTATGATGTGGTATATAAAAAATAAAGGCATGTTAGGCTATTTGTGCCAATGCACTAAGTTGGGAGTATGCATACAAATTGAATCGACACACTATGTACAGTGGCTTTCAAGGCCATATATTTTAAGGACTAAAATATTGACACATAGGGGAAGGAGCAGAATGACCCCCATTCCATGCCACACTCATGAGAAAGGAATTTTCAAGGATCCCTTATAAATTACTCATAGTAGACAAGAAGGCCAAAACATAAGATGTTACCAATAAATTTTGCATTTTTTAGGCATACAAGAATGATTGCTAGAGCATACCACATTGTAAAGGATCTCATGGTTTTAGAAGGGACAATAAATCATAATGATAAAACAATGTCAACGTGCATTCCACATTGGAGGATGTGCAAACAAGATATAGTTTAACATGATTCCAATGGATGCATGCCATGTGTTACTAGGAAAACCATTGTAATATGATCATTTTGCAATGCATGATGAGTGCAAGAAAACCTTCACCATCTAGGAGGATGGTAAGAAGTTTGAATTACTTTAAATTGTGAAGGTAGAGAAAGAAGATAGGAAAAAGCAAAAATTGATACTATTATTAATAAAGGAGTTTCTCAAGGAGGTGAGAGACTTGTAGGAATGTTATGCACGGGTAGCTAAGATTACACAAAAGGATCTGGTTCAATTGATTAATTGAGGAACCTTATTGATTAAGGGGTGAGTGAGCCACTCAATTGAA
This sequence comes from Sequoia sempervirens, assembly GCA_007258455.2. Taxonomy (NCBI): domain Eukaryota; kingdom Viridiplantae; phylum Streptophyta; class Pinopsida; order Cupressales; family Cupressaceae; genus Sequoia; species Sequoia sempervirens. The sequence continues at coordinate 13,540 of VDFB02096818.1, forward strand.
TCGGTTTCAAATTAAAAGGAATTCAACAAGTGTTTCTTGTCTCCTTTTATCTAAATGTCAATTTTATCCTAGCCCAACTACCACATCGATTGGAGATTGATATTTGTATAGGCTCGAAAGGGATTCCTTGTCAACCAATTGGGCTTATGTTATATCTACATGGGCTTGGAATAGTAAATATGGGACAACATAGGATGGTCAATTCCATATATTTTTAAGCAAGGTGGTGGTACCAATCATGTGAATTTGAGGAGCCCAAATCATTTGTGTGTCTTAAGGAGTTTGCAAGTATGATTAGCACAATAATGTTAGGTGGACTATCACAGATATGCACCATCTCACATTACATGAATCTAATTCTTGACTTTTATTTTTCCTAACAAGGTGTCACACAAAATGAGTCCTAACACGAGTGTGGAGAAGAATCAAGTTGAAGCACTACTAGAACAAGGTCTAATATAGGAAATTTTAATTTATTGCATAGTGACTACAAAAATTGTGCCATAGAAGGATGCAGAGTGGAAGATGTGCACTAAATCCTATATGATCAACATGATCACCATTGATTATAGGTTTCAATTGCCACACATGGATAACTTGAGTGGTGCACAATACTTTTCCAAGACATATCTCAAGAGTGAGTATCATCAAATCAAGATCAAGGAATAATATGAATGGAAAACCCATTTTAAAGAAAAGGAATTCTTGCATGAATGGTTAGTGATGTCATTTGATCTAAAGAATGACCCAAGCACATTCATCAAGTTTATGAACAATGGTTTGAAGTTGTTTCTTGAAAAATGAATTTTTGTATATGTGAATTTGGCATTCTAGTGTTTAGCAAGACAAGGGAGGAACATATTTCCCATCTACAATAAGTTTTGGAAAGGGAGGATTCGAGTGGATGATTGTTGCTACCAAAGAAAATTGTTCTTAATGAAGGTGAGAGAGGATTCAAATTTTGAAAATTTGTTTCAAGTCAACTATGATGCCAAAAAACAACAATTATTGTTGTGTTGAGTCAAGAGGGGAGATTGATCACTTATTTTAGTGAGAAGCTGAATGAGGTAAGGAAAAATTATATTGTCTAGCCAAAAATTCTATACCATAGTGCATAGTTTGTGAAAGTGTAGGTATTGCTTGTTGAAAGAGTTTGTGTTGTACATAAACCACCAAGGGAAGTTCATCTACAATCAAGGAAAGTTGAATCAAAGTGACATCAAGTGGGTCATGCAAGGTTACTTTTTTGTGTTGAAGCACTATGTAGGAAAAACCAACAAGTCTGAAAAACACCTTGAGCAAGAAGCAAGCATTGACCAAAATAAATAAATAAAAGAATCAAAGGAAAATTTTTGTATTGAATAACTATGTAGGTAGAACCAACAAGGTTGCAAACACCTTGATCAAGAACCGAGAATTGACCAAAATTATGATTAAAACAATGGTTGTTGAGGTGATGAATTATTTGTACACCACAAATCCAAATATGGTATATTTGTGGCATGCATGCATGGAGCCATGGGCTATAGATAAACACTTATATGGGAATTACTTCACTAAAGAGGAATACTCATTCAAGAGGCAACAATTTTGCATCTTGCAAAATTTAATAAGGGAATAAATTTTTTGCATGGAAACAGATATAGGTACAAATACAGATATGGTATCCAATATGAATACAAATATGGTATCTAGTATGAATTCAAATACATCTAGATACAACAATTTTATATATTAAATAATAATTATATATTTTTTATAATACATGTAGTTCTCTTACTTTATTCTAAATTTTTGTTGATATTTAAATGTCAAAAATTCATAAATACATTCATAAATTAGACTAAATATAAAATTTAAGTTCATAAATAGATTATTAAGCTATTAAATTTAAAATATTATATTATAATTTGAAATATTGTATTAAAACATAAAAAATCAACTATATTTTTTAATGTGTTTATATGGTAGGGTATTGTTTTATTCGAATAAAAGTCAAAACATATAATGTAGATACTTGGAATTGTCCTAGTCTATGAACTATCATTTTAACACTAATTATCATATTCCGCTAATGGTTAAATAATACCTTATTATTTAATTATTATCAAATATCATATTCTACTATTAATTAACTTTACATTATTTAATTAATTCATTCTAATTCACCCTTTTTTACTTTATTTAATAAATCCTATTTATTTAATTATGTCTTAATTATCATTAATATTCCTAATTAATTACATAATTAAATTACACTTATTCTTCTATTTTAATTAAATAATTATCATTAATTGTTTAATTAACATTAAATAATTAGCATTAATTGTTTAATTATCATTAAATTGAAATTGTTGTTTAACATAAATAATAGGATGACATGAGATTAGGTTTGAAGAGGGTCATGACATTTATACCATGTTGGAAAACTATTGATATATCTCACATTGTTACATTATTCCTCAAGATGGTAGTTAGGCTACATGGATTTCCAAAAATTTGTTGTCTTAGATATGGACATTGATTTTGTTGGTCATTTTTTTTATGCATTATGGAAGAAGATAGGAATAGAGTTTGGATTCAAATTAGAATACCATCCTCAAAGTAATGGGAAAACAAAGGTTGTCAACAAAATTTTGGGAAACTTGTTAATATGTTCAATGGGAGACAAACCACAATAGTGGGACCTTATCCTAGCACAAACCAAATTTTCTTACAAAATTTTAGTGAAAAGGAGTGCAAGAAGAATTTCATTTCAAATGTTTTATGGGTACAACCCAAGGGGTGTTGATAAGCTAAGATATATTGTAGATTTAAGTAGGAAGAGTGTAATAGTGGAAGTTTTTTTCTTAAAACCTTCATAAGTTCCATAAGGAGGTGAAGGAGATCTTCCTTTTATATAATGTGTATGATGTTGGAGCATCTAGGTTCACTTGCAATCCTATATCAGCCATAAAGAGATTCTTTATTTCTATTTCTATTGTTTCTTTATTATTCTAGCTTACAAAAATTAAAGATTCAAGTTCCGAAGAACCCCTATTTTTTTAATTATCATTAATTGTTTAATTAACATTAAAAAAACACAATGTTGCGAACGGGTGGGAGTAGGTATGGTAGGGGAAGTTTGAAATCTATAGAGGCAGGAGAGGAGGAATTTGATTCAGAGGACGACGATGGCGGGGGGAAGCGACTGTTCGGGACCATCAGCGGCGGTGGAAGGCCTATGCGAAGGTTCGTGCACCTTTGGATTGTTGTGTGAGAGTCATCTACTTCGGAGCTGAGAAGGGAAAGAGGCAGATCTAGTGGGTGCAGTGTTGAGAGGGCCTCAGAAGAGGTTGGGGGTTTATCTAAGGTGGGAGATGCAGGGGTTGGTGGGGCCTTTGGTTTCCCTCTATCAGGTTTTGGTTTCTCCCTTTGCATTACCGCTTTTGGTGGTGTTGTGGTTAACGTTGGATGTTGGCGGGCTAGTCTATGGCCCTTTATGTTTTCTGGTGCTATTTGTTTTCCCCTTCTGTTGTGTTGTTCCCTATAGGGAGTGTGTGGGTGCTTGGGTGTCCTTGGGGTTTCTAGGTTGAAGAAGACACTTATTTCTAGTTCTGCTCGGTGTAGTAGGATGGCTTGGGGCTTTGTTTGTTGGCCTTTTCTTCTTCTCACTTCCTCTGGGTTATTCATTGTGTCTGTGTGTTCTCTGTTTGGGGGATCTCTTTTGGGGGTTTTTCTGACACGGTTGTGGTTTCCAAATGAAAGATGGATTTTTATGCCTATTATCTTGGTTTGGAGCCTATTTTGGGTTGTTGGCCCAAAAGATGGAGTGGTTGTACTACTCAAATGAAATTTTTTTCTTCCCTGTTCTTTTTGAGGTTTTGTGTGGGCCTGCACTAGTGTTATCAGGGGTTTTTCTTGATGAGAACAGGTGTCTTTTTGCATCCCTTGTTCAAGGTTTTTCCCCTGTGTTCCTTGTTGGTCTTTGATTATGTTTGGTGGATGGGGCTTTGGCTGGACCCTTCTATGGGTATGGACTTGGTGCTGTATCAACTTTGTTCTGTGCTGAAGGTGTTGAGGGTTGGGTGGTTTTCAGAGATTATTTTCAAGACCCAGATGTTGTTGTTGATGTTGCTTGCTAAGTTCCTCCTTCTCACTACAGTTTATTCCTTCTCTCTAAATACTAGGTCTTCTTTTGAGGTGAAGACCTCTCCTTTGGAGGTGGAGTCCTCTCCCTCTAGGGCTGAGGTGTATTCTGCAGTTGAAGGTCTCCTACTTTTCGCATATAGGGGGATCCCATTTCTATTGAGGTGGAATGTTGGTTTGTTGGGGTGTTGTGGATGTGGGAGCTTGGTCTTGTCTCCTAAAGAGGTGGAGAGAGCAATTGGTTTTTATGGAACACGCTTGGAGCCTCAAATTCTTGTGAAGATCTCTCATATAGAGGTGGAGAGGATATGTTGTTGGGAAAGATATTATCTACTTTTGGGGCTTTGCTTCTGCAAACCTATAACTTAGTTGTTTCTAACAATGGCATGGAGAGACTAATCTTCCCGAGTGACTGGTATGCTATTGCCTGGTTGTTGCAGGTTTTTCTCTTGGGTTTAAGGTCCCTGCCAAAACTTGGTTGTATTGGGTTGTTGGTCCCGTAAAAAAAAATGGGTTCAAAATCTATGTAGTATCTTGGTTCTATGTTGGTTAACTATTTTCAACTGCTGATTTTTCTTTGTTTTGTTGATGGGATTTATTGTTTTCTATTTAGGCAGCTTGTCCACCCTTGTTTGGGTTCCGGGTCCCTTCAAAACTTGATGGTTTCGAGTCCATTCAAAACCTGTTGTAAATGGTTTCGGGTCCATTCAAAATCTATTTTTCATCTTATCAAAAACATTCAACATCCTATTTTAATAAAATAATTAAATCATTAATTATTTAATTAATAATCAACATCATTTTTAAAATAAATATTTTTTATTAATTATTTAATTAACCACTTCCACACTTCTTAACTAAATAATTAAATTAATTATTTAATTCCCCTATTTTATCTCAACATTAGTCATTCATTATTAATAAATAAACATTTTATTTGTTAAATAATCTTCACTTGCACATTCCTCCAATAATTAATTAATCATCCTCAAGCATGCATAATTCCCTCTTTCATAACTACAAACAAAAGTATGATACAAATTGAAACAACATATTCATATATGTAAGAGAGTGTAATTGAAGAGCAAAAAAACCATAAATCAAATTCATATGAATTTAACCAAACAAGGCTATGTGTGCAATGAAACAAGAAATGCATGTTATACTATCATATCCCCAATTCTAACTCTTACAACCCTTAGGTGATCATGTTAACTAAATATATAAATATATGTATGTACATACATATGTGTATGTGCATACATAAACATATATAATTAGTTCAAAATGTATATGTAACTTGAACCAACATTATCAAATTTCTATGTAACTACAAAAAAATGTATGATACAAATTGAAACAACATATTCATATATATATGATAAGTTTTTGCCATTATGGACTACGTCTCTAGCCCTTCCTGCCCAGTGAAATTTTTGAATTCATGTCCTCCCTGCTCACTTGTCACTCCCCTGTCTCTTGCTTCCTCTCTACCTGGGTGTAATCTCGTGGTGGATCTCTCTGAACTGTGACTTTGAAGTTGTCAGTGGAGGGGGTTAAGGCTGGGTGTTAGGCTGTGGGTTTTCAAGGTGGGATTAATGCAATGAAAGGAAATGTTTCAAGTTCATTAGCAGATGTTGTTCAAAATAAAAAGGTTAGGGAGAGCTTTATGCACCCTCTGAAATGTGCAGTTGCTTCTCCTATGATTTCTTTGGGTAAGGAAGTTTCATAATGCATTGACTTATTTTCCAAGACTTCCCTAATTTGTAGGTTCTACCATTTTTGGCCTTCACTCCCTGATCTGCACTAGTGGATTTCCAAAAATTGGTCTCTAGTTGTTAGAGGATTTTTTGTTATTGGTTTTAGCTCTTTTGAAGATAGACAAGCTATTTTAGATCATGGATTGTGGGAATGGGATTCTCACCCACTCTCCATGAGGCCTTGGGTCCATTCCTTCAACCCTCTAAAGGAACCTATTGATGTAATGCCTGTTTGGGTAAGATTGCCATATCTTTCCTTACAGTTTTGGTGATCCTCTGCTTTTGTGGGCATTAGTAATGCTCTTGGAAATTTTTTAAAAGTGGATCATGCCTCCAAGAATTTTACTCATACCTCCTATGCTAGGATTTTAGTGGAGGTAGATTTATCTCAGGCTTTACCTAGTGAGATGGTGCTTGGGTTAATGGCTGGTCCTAGTCTCATCTTGTGGATTACGAAGGTATCCCCTTCCCCTACAAATGTTTTTTTTCTACTAGACACTTGGTGCATGACTGTCCTAATGGCTCTCATCCTGTTTCTTCTTCCACTTGGTGGAAGAATGCTCACATGGAACATTTGAATGTTGACCCTAATTTAGAGTATGCTTCTGATAGTGAGGCATCAAAACCTACATCTGCAGCTCAAACAAATAATCCTCCTACTCTGGCTCAAAATAAGGATGTCCCATCTACTATGTGTGTTTCCTCCTCTGAGGCCTCTACCTCTCTAACTCTTGTTACTGATGGTGTTGTTTCTCTAGGGGCTTCTGCAGATCTATTTCACCACTTGGTTGTTCCCTCTATAGTGTGTGATGCCTCCCCTGAGGCTTCTCTTGATTTTGTTTCTAATTTAGTTTTTGATACTCCCTAGATGGTTGTGCAAATAAAAAATAAATGTACTCCTAAAAAGCCTCTGATGAGATGCCTTTGAAGGAAAATTTGTTTGTTTCAAGCTCTGGTGCTTAACTATTTTTCTATGTTTGCTTGTCTTTGTTTTGTTTGGCCCTGGTGGCTCTGTTCTTGCTACTAGTCTATTTTATCCTATTGTTCCTTACTGGTTGTTGTGTTTGACCAATCTTCTTTATCGTTCTACCCAATTGTATGCTTTGATTATAAAAATTGTTTGCTACAAAAGGGATCAGGGCCCTTTCAAAATCCCTGCTTAATCAAAAACATATTCATAGATGTAAGAGTGGGTGTAATTGAAGACCAAACAAACCATACATCTAATTTAGATGAACGTAAATGAACAAGGCTATGTGTGCAATGAAACAAGAAATGCATGTTATACTATCATATCCCCAATTCTATCTTGAAATGCTTAGGTGGTCATGTTAACTAAATATATAAATGTATGTATGTACATACAAATGTGTAAGTACAACATATGTACATATATAATTAGTTCACAATATATATGTAACTTGAACCAACATTATGATATTTCTATGTAACTACAAACAAAAGTATGATACAAAATGAAACAACATATTCATACATGTGAGAGCGAGTGTAATGAAAGAGCAAACAAACCATACATCTAATTCTGATGAATGTAAATGAACAAGGCTATGTGTGTAATGAAACAAAAAATGCATGTTATACTATCTTATCCTCAATTCTAACTCTTACAACCCTTAGGTGATTATGTTAATTGAATATATAAATATATGTATGTAAATACAAATGCATATGTATGTACATACATGAACATATATAATCAGTTCACACTGTATATGTAACTTGAACCAACATGAAATTTCTATGTAACTACAAACAAAATTATGATAAAAATTGAAAAAACATATTCATACATGTAAGAGTGAGTGTAATTGAAGGGAAAACAAACCATACATCTCATTTAGATGAACGTAAATGAACAAGGCTATGTGTGCAATGAAATACACAATGCATGTTATACTATCATATCCCTAATTCTAACTCTTACAACCCTTAGGTGATCATGTTAACTAAATATATAAATATATTTATGTACATACAAATGTCTATGTACATACATACACATATATAATCATTTCACAATGTATATGTAACTTGAACCAATATTATGATATTTCTATTTAACTACAAAAAAAGTATGATACAAAATGAAGAAACATATTCATATATGTAATATTAAGTGTAATTGAAGAGAGAAAAAATGATACATCTAATTATGATGAATGTAAACGAACAAGACTATGTGTAATGCAACAAGCAATGCATGTTATATACTATCATATCCCCACTTCTAAATCTTACAACCCTTAGGTGATCATGTTAACTGATTATATGTGTATGTATGTGCATACATACACAAATATAGTCAGTTCACAATGTATATATAAATTGAAGAAACATTATGATATTTCTATATAACTTCAAACAACAGTATGATACAAATTGAAACATCATATCCATACATGTACTTGTCCTATCATATTAATACAACTATTTGCAAGAAAAGTGGGTCTTATATTGTTATTAAGTGGGGCACCAATTGTTTTCTCCTATCCACACTTATAGCTAATGAGAAATGCATGTTCTACTATCATATCCCCAATCATAACTCTTACAACCCTTAGGTGATCATGTTAATTGATTACTATATACATAATCAGTTTAGGGGTTATATATAACTCAAAAACAACAAAATGATACAAATATTTATAACAGTATTGGAAGAACTAAAGCATACATCTAATTCATTTGAATGTAAATGAGCAAGGCTATATGAAACAATAATTTATATATCTCTACCATATATATATGCAAGTCTGCAATTTCTTTTTTAAGATTGACAATAAATTGGAGGTTATCATATTATACTCCACTATTGAGGGTTTCATGCACCTATCTCCTAGCCAATTATGTGTATGTGTTTATGCAAATGGCATAGCTATTTACATATTGTTAAAGCAATTGTAAATTAAGGTTGATAGGTGGAATGATATATGTATGCAATTGTTACTGAAGAAAATCAAGATATGTATGAAAATTAAGCATACATTGAACATGGTTCTTCAATTGAGCACATACTATCTATCTTGCATGGCATACATACATACATACATACATATAGTGTACAATGTATGTATGTATCTATGGAACATACATATACATACATATGTGTAGAATGTATGTATGTATGTATGTTTTCAATACATGTAAATACATATATATGCACACATACATACATATGTATGTATGCATGGCATACATACACATGTATGCACACATACATATGTACATGTATGTATCTATGCCATGCATATGTACACCCCAATACATTTTAAATATTAATATAATATATATGTTTAGATAACTCAAATTATTGCCAATATAGGATTAAAATCCTATAAATGCATGTAAATTGAGAATAAAATTTTGACCATACTAGCAGAGCCCAATGTTGTTTCAAAAGGACAGAGAGGACGATGGGGGAGAGGGTAATGTTGTGTGAGGGATTCACGATAGTAAAGGAAAGAATTATCCAAACCATAGGTGCATGAAACCCTTACAAGTCCACCATATGAAACCCATAAATGGTATGTACATATATAAACACAAAATTGAATGAATGATAGGTGCATGATATCCTTAATAGGGTGAGTCACATACATTGTTTACATATATTGCAGTAGACTTGTCTTATAAATTATTTGACTGAATATGTACACACACACACACATATGTATATATACATAGGTGGCCATGATATAGCTGTAAGAAACCCTTTGCAGTTGACCTTATCATAACATCAAATACTGTCAATATACTTGAAAAATTGTAGAGTTCGAGAAATGAAATTTCAAGCATGTATCAAGTGTTTAATGTTATTGCAATAGCATATACATATTTCTCGACTACCTGTGTAAACACACACACATATATGTGTGTGAGTATGTACACAATCAGCCATAATATAGTTGCAAGAAACCCTTAACAGTCAAGAATAGCATAACCTCAAATACTATAAATATATTTATCATAACATAATTGCAAAAAAAACATGCAACAAAATTCACAAAAAAAATCAAGCAATGCATAGATATCGTCTTTGAGGTTGGAAGACAACCTCACCTATGATGGCAGAAGTTAATTATGTTTCCTTTTAGAAATGAAAGTATTGAAAAACATAGAAAACCTAAAAAAAATGCATCACCGCAACTCACCCCCAACCTCACCACCCTTAGCCGTGAAGTACACCAGCACTAGTCCTTCAATGGATGGCTTAATATGTAGATGCCAAGAATGAATAGCATAGAAAAGATGGAAAAAAAAACCCTACAAAATGAAACGCATGCTAAAGTGAATGGGAAAAGGTCAATGATAGAGGGGAGTTGCGTAGAAAATGCACAATAACTGGGAGTTAAGCTCGCAAGGACTGGCATGGCAAGAAACAAGAAAACACGTACCATGCATCCACTATCGGTCCATGCCACTTTTGAAATCAAAAAAATAGAATTTTGGAAACGACTTTGATAAACTTGAAAAGCGTGTGCAAAAATTTCTCTATTAGATTTTTTTGGGTTGCTAGGTGGACTCTCTTGAGTGTGGAAAAAAAATCTAGCCGATGTGAGCTTGCTGATGATGTCGAAATCTCTTAATCTTTATGGATGGTTTATTGACTCTAAATATGTGTTTGATCTATGTTTACAATGGAGTTCCTAATGGTTATCTTTACAAATTGAGGGAAATTAATGATAAGTATTACTCAATATAGTATGGTGTTTTTCCTTTATATTTGTTTGGTGGATAAATTTATGCTAAGCTTTATGATTGGCAATATACAAAAAATTTATGTCCTCAAAAGTACAATATTATCTAGTATTATTATTGTGGGTTTGAATTTTTTCTAATAACTATTGTGTTTCCAAATAACAAGTAAATGAAGTAAATGGCATTTGAAATTACTTTACGAGTTTATATTTTCTCATATATATGTGTTCAAATAGAGACCAACTAATGTAGGTTCAATGTATTATTTGTATGTTGGTAATTTGACCCCAAGACCTATAAGACCACGTGTATAGGTTAATGGGCCACTCTATGTTGTGTGTAATTGTAACCAAATCAACTTGCCCAATATTTGTGAATTCTTGTGATATCTTGATTATGCATACTTGGTTATAAGATGAACCCTCACATCAAAACTAACTTTGACATAGGCATGGTTAGCTAGTTGTCATCAATATTGTGTAGGTGATGGATGCCAAGAGCTAACTTTCTTATCCTAATGATTAGCCAACTTCCATTAGTAATATTAATATAGAGGATACCAAGAGCTATCCATGATATAAATACAAGAGTGGTTTAGCTATCACTAGTACTTTGTAGGTGAGAAATGTTTGAAGGTAACCGTGATATCTTAAGTTTTAGCCAATTGTCACCAATATCTTGAAAGTAATGGATGCTAAGAGCTAACCACGATATAATATGGCTTAGTTGGTTTTCACTAGTACCATGCAAGTGATGGGCACCAATAGCTACCCCATACCAATTTGGACCAACTTTTTCCAATGGCATGGAGGTGATAGATGTAAGGATCCACCAAATTGAATGGTTTAGTAGGTTGTAGACATCTAACTAAGGGCTTCATGTGTTGTGTTGTTACACTTATGACTTTTTCCAATGATGACAAGAAGTAGCATGGATGTTTTTTGTCATCACAACTAGAAGTGAATTGGGAAAAAGGATGGGACTCATGATGTAGTATGGGATGTACTAACAATTCCTCTTCCCAATTGGAATATACTTAAGGGCTTATTTGCTAGTGAACCACGTAAAGGGTAAGATTCTTACAAAAGGGTTGCAAACACTTCATTTTTAGTAGCTTCTCACCATGTGTACATATGGTGTTATTGAGTTATTCACATTGTATATGTGGTGTATGCTTAAGCTAGTCTCTATATATGTGACCCATGACTAAGATAGTCACATTGTGTATATATGATATTTGCATGAGCTAGTCAAATTATGTATATGTGTGAGCTAATCACATTGTGTATCTATGATGCACGTATTAGTTGGTCCCTAGGTGGTTTTGTATATGTTTGTACACTAATGTTGTCATTCAACTACTATTTTATGTGGACTGAACTAGAAGCAAAAGTCCAATTAATGGTTGTGATTTAAAAAAGAGGTCAAAGATCTCATCTTGGATGTGGGGATGAAGACTCTATTATTGGTGCACAAACTATGAAGCCTTTGATTCCCAGAAAAAGGATATGTACGCAAGGCCATTGTGAATGAAGCATTGTGGTTTAGGTCTAGGTCTAGGAATAGCCTTAAAATTGGAAGTGTTGTATTTAGTGCATGAAATTATGGTAAAAGATTGGTGCTAGGTCTATTGTTGGTAAGGTTGTGAATTGGCACTTATAAATTGAATAGAAGTTGCTTGGTTGATTACGATAGTATTTGAGGTGTAGTGAAAAAAAAAGAAGTTAAATAGTATCTAGGTGTAGTTATTACACAATGAAATGACATTTCTAATTAGTACATAAGATATTTAAATGAATTTTTCATCCTATATACAATCAAGGATCTTATCATTGTACCATTTTTTATTCAATCTCTCTCCTTTTTCTTTTATGATCAGAAGCAAATAAAAGCAATTTTAATGACAGAATGAAAATGTTTTGATTAAAGAATTCTTGTCTTCCAATGGGAAACCAAGATTTTTCTCCCAAAGAATATATATGGTTTCCGATTGTCAATTTTTTTAATGTTTGGTCAATATGCACTCGAATTTTGGGTAGGGGCTCACTTTGTTCAAGACGGAAAGACAACTTTTGATCAAATTTTCAAGGTAACGGTGACCTGGTACTAAGTTTCTTGTCTAACAAATTTTTATGATTAAAAACATAATGGCTGGTATGCACTTCTGCAAGAACTAGATTTTCTGCACATCAGCTTTAAATATCCAACCCGTCCAGACGTGCAGATTTTCTGCGATTTATGCTTATTTGTCCATTCTGGAAAGGTGACTGTGTTAAATTCCACTCTAATTGTAACGCCAAAATCATTTGATTACATATCAATTAATTCCCAATACTCAAGGTTGCAGATTCCCTGCGCCCTCCTTCATTGCACCAGACAGCTCAGGCCGTTATTCGGAATTAAAAAGCGAAATTTTTTGTCGGGAAGGTACTCTAGTCTAAGGGTACTGCAAAAGTAAGCTTGAGCAGCGTTTCTCTTGGACTGTGAGCAAATTTACATGGAGCGTTGGCTTCACCCCCAGTGGCCACTCAATGGAGAAGTCAACTTTGACATGACCTCGTTTTCAGAGAGGCAGGCCGTGTGTCAAACGCAAGTGTTTGGCACCTTCGCCCAGGGTATTCAAAGTTGTGGGAATTCCGAGCAGGGATTTTGGCAAGATGAACAAGAGGGGTCGCATCGTTGGGAGCTGGAGTCCCTGCCTGATTACCAGAGCCCGCTGGATCAATTGCAGGGATGTAGTGATTTCCAGATCTTTACCCCTTCCCTTATCCATGATGAAGATGAATGTCTGCCGCAGCTTAACGTTCCTGTATGGCAAGCTCAGCCAGGCATCTCGGAGGCATGCTGTATAGAACCGCCCGCCAAGCGTCCAAGGAGTAGCTACTTTGATATGGTGGACAACACAATGAAGAACACCCTGCACGGCGCTGCTCCTCCTGTGCTCGGTAGGGTTTTATACCCGTCGGCGTCCGCTACAGAACGACCGAGCGAGGTAGAGATAGAGCGTCTGCAGCGCCTGCCGCTATTTCAGAGCTACAGAAAACAGCCTTACTCTTTGGTGAAACCGCAGAGCATCGCAGCCCGTCGAAGGAGAAGAAATATCCGTGATAAGATTCTATCTTTGGAGAAACTGATACCTCAGGGCGCCAAACTGGACATGGCCAGAATGTTGGAAGAGGCTGCTAAGTACATCAAATTCTTGGAGGCGCAGGTTCAGGTTTTGGAAAGTATGCCCGATGCTGATCGGAAGCAAGACTTCGAATCAAACCGTAAGATTGCCGGGAATAATCTGAATATTTGTCTTAAATCAAATGTTAATGGAGGTGGCGAACGGAAAGTTGCCCTCACAAATGCTTTAGCACTATGGAGATCCGGTTTTGAATCATCTTCATTGAAGAAGTTATCTACTAACCAAATGATTTACAGTTTACTGAATTCGTCTAGAATCCAGCAGCAACTCTTCAGTGCGGGGAAAATCCTCGTCAGCGTGGAGCAGATGGAAACGCTTGCATCTGGACGGCGTGCTCTATCCTCTGATTTCTCTAATTTCCTCTTCGACTAATATTTATGCGTCTTATTTTGCCCTTAATTACACAGTTGATTTTAAAGTGCTCCAGGTTTTATTTTGTAATGGCGGATCTGTAACTTTACGAGACAAACATTTCGGGTTTTGTGAAATTTTGGCAGAAACAGAATTTTGACACAGTTGATTTTAAATTGCTCCAGGTTTTATTTTGTAATGCAGGATCTGTAACTTTACGAAACGAAGTTTTCGGGTTTTGTGAAATTTTGGCAGAATTTTTTTTTGATATCGGAATATGCTGTTAAAAAACATATATACATTTTTCATAGAAACTCTGTCATATTTTAGGTTTAAATTTGTCATGTTTTTCCATTTACACTTTCAGTTTGTTGTGTTGAGGCAATGTAAATGTGATGCTACTATGATGACTCCAATAGTACCTCTATAGAAAAAGTATTTTCCATTCATCTTGAGAATAGGTTGACAAAGAACATACTAAGAATAAAATGCATTGAAGAGAACAACATCTGAAATATGATGATTTTATTATGAAGCAAATCTGTAAGCTGGTCTGAAATACGCTATAATAGAAAACTACCTAAATGTACAAAAGATATCAAATATAAATTTTCAAATTTAAATTTTGAGTCTCGACAATAAACCATATCTAAAATATGCTTCATGAATTACAATGAAGCAGATCTGTGAGCTGGCCTGAAATACGCTGTAATAGAAAACTACCAGTTAAATGTACCAAAACTATCAAATTTAAATTTTGAGTCTAGACAGTAAAAGAAACCAAAATATGTTGTAAACTTGTAATACTATTATGTACTGCTGGTGTAACTAGATAAGACTTCTACTGTCTATCTTTTGACTAAGGATATGCTACAAGTGATGAACTAATATCTGGAAAACCATTTTTTTCTGTTTAAGACTGAATAGGAAATTTCTCGATAGGGACCTATAATATTAGGGCAACCAAGGAAACCATTAATAAGACTTTATCTGTGTCGTTATAATTTGCAAGCCAATGTTGTGATTTCGTTATGATCATATTTAAGGTGGTAGCTTTTAGCGTCGGAGACAAATTACAAGTGAGAAAACGAACTAAATCTCAGGTCAATACAACAACATAATTGTCAAGTTTATTCCATCTCACATTTATTTTGCATGAAAAAGTATATATTACAAGGATATCTTATGAGAGAAAATTGCATCAGATGCATAAGTTGATAATAAACTTTTTTTTAGCAAAGAAGATTTTGAGTCAGTATCACAGCCATTAAATGATAATATCATGAAGCGTAGAGAAGCTGCCAAAAGGTCTTCCATGTTTAATGAAATAGTCAAAATTGCACATACCTATACAAATCATTTATAATAGCATTGACTCCATTGGCTAAATTAAGTTGATATTAATGGAGTTTGGTGGTGACATAAGAGCTTGCTTGGGCATGAGCAATATATAACATTAATAAAATTAATGAGTAATAGAAAAAGTGCAAAGGATGGAGAGGGAGAGATTACCAATCCTAACTCAGATATTGATTAAAGTCACAAGTCATGACCTTCTTGCACCCTCTTTGCCATCACCATGGAAATAATGGTGGCAACACTACCATTAATGTAGAGTGGAGAGGGAGTAGAGTGCAAGTATGAACCAAGACATAAAGCAAGAGCAATGGCAATGATAAATGGAAGCCTCCAGACTCCCACACCATTCCACCCCAAGATCAATACTTGATCACAAGGTGATGTCTTCATGGTCCATGGGGTTGGTGATAGATATATCTATGGTGTTATCGTTGGGGCACCGAATGTTGTGTGATATCCTTGATATACAATTATTTGGGAATGAGTGTCTTGGGTATTGGTCATACTTAAAGCAAGTTTATAACTATTATTGTGTGCCCTTTGAAGTTCATATGATTTTTATGTGGCTTCGTTGATGCATGTTTTTTCTTGTTAGAAGGATTTCATAATATAAAATTATTATGTGACCACCTGATATCATTGAATCATATTATAGTAGGACATGACTTGGAGCTATATTAGGTCTTTTGCATAATTGCATCGTGTGACAATATATTGACTAATATATTGTGCTCTAATAGGATGAGATTTACTTTAGATTGACTATGTAATTATGCATAATTTATATGTATGGATTTTATTTGGAAATTTTTTCCTTATAAGACAGTTTTCTAAAATGTATTGTTTATGACAGGTAATATGTAATATCTTAATGCTCAAGTATAAAGTTGATAATAGGGACTATAGTATGTAGAGGTAGTTCAAGAACCTTGTTCTTAGTAATGTGCTATCTTAACATGTTGAACTAGTTTGTTAGAGTAAAATCATGTATATTGGAGTT